>QEPC01015474.1:6471936-6501480 GCA_003113815.1 Sphenodon punctatus | reverse complement strand
GAGGGAGGAAAAATGAGGAGTTCGGTCTTGGCCATGTTGAGCTTGAGTTGACGTCGGGACATCCAGGCGGAGATATCAGAGAGGCAGTTGATGAGGCGTGAGTGGACAGAAGAGGAGAGAGAGGGGGTAGAAAGATAGAGTTGGGTGTCATCAGCGTAGAGATAATATTGGAATCTGTGGGAGGCAATAATTTTGCCAAGGGACAGGGTGTAAATAGAGAAGAGGAGAGGGTCGAGGACAGAGCCTTGGGGGACCCCAACCGAAAGGGGGAGGGAGGAGGAGTTTGACTCGGGGAGCGAGACTTTAAAGGAGCGGTCAGAGAGGTAGGAGGAGAAACCAGTCAAGGACAGAGCCACGGAAGCCCTCCGCCATGCCTGTTATTCCCAAATATAGAGTCTGTTTGAATAGAATAGGTGTTGAGTAGCTTTAGTTCTGGATAACTCCAGCAGGAATTGGGGGACGCTTATCAACTCTGGAAGTCAGACTACTTAATAAGAGCTCTAAATAATAATGCTGATTTCAGTGATTTATCCAGTATCACATAGGAAATGTACACGAGAACCAGGAGGAGAATCCTATTTCATGGCAGTGAGGGGTTCGGGGTGCGGTGTCACCAATATGCTGATGCTACTCAGCTGTATCTCTCTTTTTCAACCGACCCAGGCCCTGCCATCTCATTGCTTTCCCAATGTCTGGAGGCTGTGGTGGATTGGATGCGGCAGAGCAAACTGAAGCTCAATCCCGATAAGACAGAGGTGATGGTGGTGGGTAGGGCGATGGAGATGCCGGCTCCTCTGGTAGGGGGGGTCTGCCCTCCTGTAGCCCGACAGGTTTGGAGTCTGGGGGTGGTTTTGAATTCGGGCCTCTGTCTGGATCGGCAGGTGGAGGCGGTGGCTAAAGCCACCTTCCACCAGCTGTATCTTGTATGGAGGCTGCGTCCATACATTTCTGGGCCTGACCTGGCCACTCTTATTCATGCCTTCATCACCTCGAGGCTGGACTACTGCAATGCACTCTATGTGGGGATTCCCTTGGTTCTGGTTTGGAGGCTGCAGCTGGTGCAGAATGCGGTGGCCCATCTCCTCACAGGGACGAGGCAGCGGGAGCATATAACACCTGTGCTCTGCATTCTGCACTGGCTGCCTATAGCGTACCGAGCCAGATTCAAGGTGTTGGTGTTGATCTATAAAGCCCTACACGGTCTGGGCCCCTCATACCTTGGGGACCGCCTCACCTTCCGTGCCTTGGGGCGATCCCTGTGGTATGCCAGGGGTGCCTTCTTGGAGGTCCCCTGTGTTAAACGGGGGGCCACAATGGAGAGGGCATTCTCGGTGGCCGGGCCGTGACTTTGGAACTCCCTCCCGGAGGAAGCTTGCCTGGCTCCGGGTCTGATGGCATTTTGTCAAGTCTGCAAGACCTGGCTGTTCACCCAGGCCTTCGGAGGGGATGGTGGGAGGGTAGGACAGGTTGGGAGTTTGGGGGAGGAGGGATTTATAGTAAAAGTTGGGGGTGGTCACTCTTTTAAATTATTTTTATTTTGTGATGTTTTTATGGGTTTTATTGTATTTTATCTGTTGTGAGCCGCCCCGGGATGCTGTGGGCATGAGGGGGTGGCCAATAAATGCATAGAAATAAAATAAATAAATAAATAAATAAAAAGCATATAACACCAGTGCTCCGTTCATTGCACTGGCTGCCTATAGTCTTCTGGGTCCAATTCAAGGTGTTGGTCTTGATCTTTAAAGTCCTACATGGTCTGGGACCACCTTACCTGTGGAACTGCCTCACTCCCTGGGTCCTGGATCGGCCTCTGCAGTCTGCCGGGAGCGCCCTCTTGGAGGTGCCAAGGGTGTCATGGGTGGTGACCATGGAGAGAGCGGGCATTCTCAGTGGCCACGCTGAGGCTATGGAACGCCCTCCCACTAGAGGTTCATCTGTCTCCAGATCTTTCTTCCTTCTGCCAACAGTGTAAGACCTGGCTGTTCTGCCAGGCTTTTGGCAGGAGAGATGGGTAGGGGTGGTGGTTTGTCTTTTTGCTCCAGGGACTTTTATGAAGTTTTATGATCTATCATTTTATAAATTTTATACTTGTTTGTATTTATATGTATATGTTTATATTTATATTTTTATGACTCTCTGTTAGCAGCCCAGAGCTGCCTGAGGCAGGATGAGTTGCGGGATACCAAATGTTAAAAATAAATGAATAAAAATAATAAGTCCTCCTTTGCTACACTCCCCAGTCTCTGCATTAATATCAATGTAAAACAAAGTGTGTTTGACTCATACTGTAGAATATTGTCAAATATTATATATATATATAAAATAGAGTTATGACTATGAATGTGAATGTTTCTTAGTCCTAATCATCATTCAGCTATGTATAGTGTAAATTCTTGCAAGTCACCTGCCTGTGGAGTGCCTCTGGCAATGCAGATGGAAAATTGAGTAGAGAACAGGACTTTATTAAAAAGAAACAGGTGCATAAGATTTCCTGGATTAATAAACTAGAAACAAGGACATATTCACTCTGAACAATGGGGTGTGTGTGTGTCTGTTTGTGTGTGTGTGTGTGTGTGCATATGCATGTTTAGCTTCATATTCTCTTTTTTGTGAGGCACATCAAACACTACTTATAATCTAAGAGTGTCTGCATGAAAACAAAATTATATGTGAATATTGTCTATTTTGCTAAATTTATTAGTCCCTAGACCATCATTAAAATGTTGCTGAAGCAACTGCAAAGGAAAGTAAAAATACATGCACGAAGAATATCACTCAGCAATAGGCATTATTCATTTAAGTAGTCCTTACTTACTTGAGATTAGTCAAGGGGAGCTTACATTAATGCAGGTTACTTGCATTAAAAAGAGCTACAAGAGCAGAGCCACGCTTTTTCCAGTATGTTGGTTATGTGGACAACAAAATGCTAATTCGTCGACAAGACTTTTTTTCATACGTAAGTGTTTTTTATTAGCTTATTCAGGACACTATTTAGAACTGGCCAAACCCTTCGGTGACGTTACCTTGCTTACAAAAAAGCAACGACTGTGCATTTAAATGCCCGAAACCTATAAAAATTATGCTTGTAAGCATAGTGTGCAAATTAAGAGAGTCCCAGTCTGTAAATAAGAGCATCTGATGGCATAGACATTAACATCTGAAATTAATATCATCTGTGAAGTAGTTACACAGCTTGAGGCAAAACTCAAGGTAGTTAACAAACCCCCTCGTGTACATCATCCAGTGATAAGGCTGTGTCAAACATTATTATCAGATGAGATTGCCCCACTGTAAACTGGTAGTTTTTAATGACAAGTCCAAACTATTACTTCTAGTTTTTTAAAAATATATCTATATAAGCAATGCAGCTTTTACCTTTGTTTGTAATGTTGGCTTATCCAAACTGTGTAGAGCTTGCTGAGTTCCACATTTTTATATGTTTTTAATATAAATTTTTATAAAATGATTTCAATGTTCAAAGTGCTTTACAGTCCTCACCTAGTTCACCCTCACAACAATCACAGACCAAAGATATACCATAATTATTCCCACTTTACGGGGGGGAACTGGGACAGAAATAGTCTCTACACATACTGCTTGCAATCATTCTATCCGTTTAACATGGGGGCAACCATTACATTTATTCATCCAAACCTAGGAGATAGGCATAGAGTGAACTCTTTGTGCCCCGTGCACTCCCTCCCCACACCCCAGGGGCTTTGGAAACACAAATGTACCAGCGAAGTGCTGGGGAATTGCCATAAAAGTGACAAAAATGACAAAAAATGCCAGAAAGTGATGAAAAATCACAGGCAACAATATCGACAATGGAGGAAGCATATAATCATTGGAGAGTGACAAAGTACCAATGAACACTTGCAAGCACTCCCGAAAAGTCAGTATTTCTGTGCTGGAATGGGATCACTTGCTCTCATCTCAGCCCCACACTGTGTCGGAAAACCAGAGATTCCGTCTGTATTGCAGTGTGAGATGGAATGGCTGCTGCAGCTCTCTGTTGTTGCTGGAGTGAAGAACTGGGCTTAGGAAGCAACAGTTGCCTCCTGCTGAAGATGAGTGGAGTCTACTCTACAGTGTGGTTTAATGGCTGCCTGGAGCTGCTGAGCCCACCCCAGCACCATCCTCCTGACTTGAAGCCACCATGGCGGTTTCCAGGCTTAGACTGGGGGAATATGCGTTTGCTGAGGCAGAATGTTAATGTTTGTGTGCAATCCTGTCTTCACGTAAGCCAGAAGTGGTGGTGGTGGTGTCAGCACCTGTAGCTCAGGTGACTGGGTTATGATATGTAACCAGGTACATTTTTAAATAGTTCTATTTTATATAAAATATTTTTCATGTATGTTTTTTATTTTAATTTTAAATAACTCTTTGATTTGGTAGTAGGTACAGTTTCAACTGTATTTTGGGCTTCTTATAAACCTGTCAGACTGGCAAAGCCTCACTGCACTCTTATGCCAAAAAGACTCCATACAGAAGACACGTATACAAATAAACCCACACATACAAATAGTTGACCCCATGCACAACCCTAGGTGTTCTTCTTCGAGGATCTCCGCGATTCTCACTCTTGGGATTTACTTCCTGCTTCGCAGCAGGAAAACCTCTCGTCAGCAGTATCCAGACAGAACATGCTTGGAACAGACTAGAACATGGTGAGGGCTCCGCCCCTCCATCCCCCTTCCATCCTGAGAAAATCATGGACCCGCATCACGAGGGATGGGCTAGTATAAATAGGGGGAGGAACCCTCACTGCCTCAGTTCCTTCCAACTGCGTGGCATTGGAAGACCTCTCAGCACTGCTCAGCATTGGTCAGTAGTAAACTGAAAAAAGAAAGAGAAATTTCGTGAGTTATTGAGTGCTGCCCTAGCCCGCGGGGTCCTTTTCCCCGGGCGCAGTCCGCCCCTCGGGGCGAGCGGGAATGCCCAAACAACCGGGCTTTAAAAGATGTAGTTCTTGTCCCGCTACCCTATTGATCAGCGACCAGCACACTCACTGCTTAGCCTGTTTGGGAGAGGCCCATAATACTCAGGCTTGCAGAGCCTGCTCAGTCTTATCTAGCAGGTTAGATAAGGTTAGCACCCTCTGGAGAGATGAAGCTACTAATCTCGCTATTGGGGAACCTGAGAGAGGAGGCGGTACTGCTGGTACTGGCACCAATTACGGTAGCCTCCCCAGGGAGATCCTCATCTCGTTCATCTTCCTTGTCATCACCATTACTGGAGGAAGATGAGACAATATCCCCTCCCCCTCCAGATGTCATATTGGACCCAAATATATCCTTGGCAACCGAGGATTCTAAAGCCTTCCACGCAATGCTAAGGAGGATGGTATTGTCCCTCCCCAAACTTCCTACGAGGGTAGTTAAAAAATCCCAAATGGGGCCAATATTTGGGATCTTAGGGGCAGGTGAATCTGGCCACATAATGTTACCATTGCTAGAACAGCTGTTGGAACCTGCCTCAGCCATATGGAGTAAACCTGCTTCGGTGTCACCTACTAATAAGCTAGCGGACTCCTTATACGCTGTACCAAAGGAGGGGGCTCAGATCTTTCACAAACACCCTCCCCCAACTCCCTAGTGATTGCCGCAGCATTGATAAAAGCCCGAGCAGGAGGGGTGCAGACGTCTCCATCTGATAGGGAGGGAAGGAGACTGGACGTATTGGGAAGGAAAATATTTTCCTTGGACTCCCGGTCATTCAGAATTGCCAGTTATGAATCTGCCATGTGCGGCTACCAGCACTGGCTATGGTCGAGGCTCAGCAGCACCACAGACCCAAATGAGAAAGCAGCTCTCCAGAAGGAAGGCATGCAAATGGCTCAGTTTCAGCTGACTGAAAACATGCACATGGCTGATGCCAGTGTTCGGAGGCATGCATGGCTCCGTTCCACAGCATTGACACAGGAAAATAAAACAAGAATAGAAGACTCACCATTTGATTGCGAAAGGCTCTTCACCGCGTCTACGGATGACACCCTGAAAAAAATTAAAGAAATGAATCAAATGGCCAGGTCTACAGGGGTTATACGCACCATCGTAAGAAACCCTACCCTATCCCAAATCCCTATGCCTTTTCTCCTAGAAGACCTGCATACCCGTCATATAACTACAATGCTGGGAAGCAGTTCCAGCAACAGACCTCGTTCCAGTACCATCAGTCACAAGGCCCTCAACAGCACAAGGCTTTTAATAGACAGAGAGGTCGAGGCAAAGCATCCTCCAATTTGTCTTCTGGACAGCAGACAAAGTAACGTTTTTAACAACACCTTGATTAAGGGAAATTATGAGGACAGCCCCTCATTCCAGGACCGCCTGTTGCCCTTCCTACACCAGTGGGAAGCCATTTCCACTGACTGCTGGGTCAGAGAAATTATCCAATTTGGCTATGCCATCCAGTTTCACTCCCTCCCTCCTCTGCCTGCCCCCCCAACCCCCCTCAACTCAAATACTAGTTGAAATTCAGAAACTTGCCCAGAAGGGAGCCATTGAATCAGTCCCCAAGTCTGAGCTTAATACTGGTTTTTATTCTAGATTTTTTGTGGTTCCTAAAAAGAACAAGGGCTTTCGCCCTATTCTAGACCTTCGACAACTTAATGGGTTTATCCATAAATTTAAGTTTTGCATGACCTCCCTACCCATTATCTTTATGGGTCTGCAGCAAGGCAACTGGTTAGCTTCCCTTGATCTACAGGATGCATATTTTCATATTTCTATCCGCCCATCTCACCGCAAATACTTACACTTCATTGCAGGAAACCTTCAGTTCCAGTACAAGGCCCTTCCGTTCGGGCTGTCTACGGCACCACGCGTCTTCACCAAATGTGTTGCAGTGGTCGTGGCTCATCTCCGACGGTTAAAGGTCAAAATATTTCGGTATCTAGACGATTGGCTGATCGCAGCTACGTCGCAGCGTGAACTTCAAAGACATCTGCAATGGACAGTGTCACTACTCGAAGGTCTAGGTTTCATCATCAACCTACCCAAATCACATCTACACCCCTCCCAGCACTTACCCTTTATAGGGGCAATACTAGACACCCGCCAGACGAAAGCATATCTGCCAACAGAAATGTTCCTCGCCACAGGCCATGCTTTGGGTGTTCTTCAGTCCCATACGACCAAGTCGGTTCACTTCTTCCTTCACTTACAGGGACTGATGGCATCCACTACTATGGTGACACCATATGCACGTCTTCACATAAGGCCACTCCAATAATGGTTGGCGCAGAACTATACCCCACCCCTCCATCTGCTCAACATGAAGTTATCAATAACACAAGGACTTCTCGAGAATCTACAGTTGTGGACAGATGCGGATCAAGTCCTAAAGGGGGTGCCGTTAGATCCACCAGGCATCCATATATCAATCACCTCAGGCGCCTCTCTAACTGGCTGGGGTGCTCACCTGGGAGACATTCAAGTGCACGGACTATGGTCTTCAGAAGAGGCACGCCTTCACATCAACATGTTAGAACTCTGGGCAATACGATGGGCTCTAAAAGCACTACTACCCCACATCAGGGGAAAGAACATTCTGATTATAACAGACAACACCACAGCTATGTGGTACGTCAACAAGCAAGGTGGAGCAAGATCCGCACGCCTATCCAAGGAAGCAGAGACCATCTGGCATTGGTGTATAGGACACGACATACATTTTCAAGCAATTTATTTGGCAGGCCAAGACAACTCAGTGGCAGACCTTCTCAGCCGCAAGATGGTGGACCATCAAGAATGGTCGATGAACGAGGAGGTTCTACAGGACATTTTTCAGGAATGGGGGATGCCGATGATAGATCTGTTCGTGTCACAAGAGAACATGAAGCTCCCAGAATTCTGCAGCTGGGCAGGACTAGCACCAGGATTAATATCGGACGCCTTTGCGATCTCCTGGCACGGGACCTTCCTCTATGCCTTTCCCCCAGTCCCTCTCCTTCACAGAGTTCTATGCAAGATTGGAATAGACAAGGCCCATCTGATCCTGATCGCCCCCTTTTGGCCCTGCCAAACCTGGTGCCAAACCTTACAAGCGATGGCATCGCGCGTCAAGACCCTCCCACTCATACCCGACCTTCTGTCATGGGATCAAGTGAGGATCCTGCACCACGATTTGCAGATGCTCCACCTCTCCGCATGGTTGATCCTGCCCTAGTAAGGAATGCACCTCCAGAAGTCTCGGAGATTATGCTAAATTCCCGGCGGCTCAGAAGGCCAGGAAACCTTGTTTGCTCACTTTCTGATGAGATCTTTTTGGAAGGGGTTGGTGAACACTTTCCCACCAAGATCGCAACCTACGCCAAAGTGGGACTTGAACCTGATGTTATCAAAATTGATGTCCCCTCCCTTTGAACCCTTAGCCTCATGTACCATGGAGAATCTAACCATCAAGATTACCTTCCTGGTAGCAATCACCTCAGCACGGAGAGTGAGCGAACTGACTGCTCTTAGAGCTTCACTGCCTTATATCTTGTTTCATAAAGACAAAGTTGACCTAAGGACTGATCCGACTTTTATCCCCAAGGTAGTTTCTCCTTTTCACCTGAATCAGACAATTTTGTTACCAGTATTTTTCCCAAAGCCTCACACTTCGCTTGCAGAATGGACACTTCACACTTTGGATGTTAAAAGAGCATTAGCTTTTTACATCGAGTCAACCAGGAGCATTATAGCATGTGACTCTTTGTTTATATCGTATGGGGGCCAGAGGATTGGAGTCAAGATATCCACGTAACGGCTTTCCAAATGGATTATACTATGCATACAGAAGTGTTATGCTTTAGCAAATAAGGTTCCACCCTTGGGCTTAAGAGCACACTCTACTCGAACTACCGCTACATCTCTTGCTAATTTCCATGGGATAAATCTCTCGGACATATGTAGAGCCGCCACATGGGCATCAGTGCATACCTTTACTAAACACTATTCACTGGACCTTGCAGCCAGGTCAGACTCCCAGGTGTGGAAAGCAGTTCTGAATTCTTTATTTGATTGACTTCCTTGACTCCCTCCTCCTTGAGGTAGGTGTTATAACTGCTTATTACTCTTCCAAGAGTGAGAATCGCGGAGATCCTCAAAGAAGAAATAGAGGTTACTTACCAGTAACTCTGTTCTTTGAGAGAGCTCCGCATATTCTCACATCCCATCCTCCTTCCCCTCAGTCTCGGATGGACATTACTGGGGTCTTCGGGACCGGGGTTGGAAGGAACTGAGGCGGTGAAGACTCCTCCCCCTATTTATACTAGCCCATCCCTCGTGATGCGGGCCCGTGCTTTTCTCAGGATGGGAGGGGGATGGAGGGGTGGAGCCCTCACCATGTTCTAGTCTTTTCCAGGCATGTTCTGCCTGGATACTGCTGACGAGAGGTTTTCCAGTACCTGCGAAGCAGGCAGTGAATCCCAAGAGTGAGAATACACAGAGGTCTCTCGAAGAACAGAGTTACTGGTAAGTAACCTCTATTTATCTTAAAAGAAAGTATAATCAGAGGCACGAGATTGGATTTACAAAAACAAAAGCATAAAATCAGACTAAAATCCTTATTGTTTGTAGTATTGTGATACATTTTCTACCATAAAACAGGAAACTTTCACCCAGTTGTCCCTTCTACCTATAGTTTTGCTATCGATACATATTCATAAACTAAAATATTTAAAAGATTGGATATTCAGACTCAGTTGAGCAGTCTCCATCTGAAAATAAGGCCCCTTTAATATTTCTCAAGTTAGGCATCCAAAAATTGCAGCACATAAAAAGGGTGTACAGAAGGGCACAATTTTGTTTTAGATTAGTTTATCTTTGTTAAAAAAGTTTTAGTTCTTTAAAATTTTCTTTTAATTTTGTTTTTGTTTAAAATTTCATTTACGATTAATTCCTGTGAGTATTCTATTCATGTTAATAGGCATTTGCTTGCATGGCTTGCCTTTGCTTCAAAGTGGTTTTAAATTAGCTCTATGATGCTTTCTCATCCTCAAACTGTTGCTGTTAACTATTAGGTGTCCCCTCCAATTAGGGGTGGGACACCGGGGAGAATACCAGATAACGGATTTACCAGTATCGAATCTCCCCGGTATCGGATTTACCGTATCAACATACAGGATTTTTAACATTGGCCGCTTTACCATTTTTTTTACATTGCGGCCATTTATTTCAATGGCCGCAATGTAAAAAAACCAGTAAAGCAGCCAATGCTAAAAATCCGGTATGCCGATACAGGTGATTATCGGATTATCGGATTAATCCAATACCGATATTCCCACCCCTACCTCCAATACAGAGGTGGCTGGCAGGCATAGAGACATTGTCAGTGACTGGCAGCCAGCAGGAGTTAGAGGGCAATCAAGTCCTAAAATGCATTGGTGGACAACACAGTGGTGCCTGTCTGCCTGCCTCACCTGCAGAAAGGTGAAGCTTGCATTTGAGAGGGTGGGAGAGTAAGAAAGAAACCCCTGTCTGTTCTGGGGTAGTAAGGGAACCTCTCTCCTGCTGGGCAGAATCAGTGTGTGGGTACAGTGGCCAGTGTCTCCCTCATTTAGCTTGGCAGAACCCCAGATATCACAGGGCTCCAACTTGCAGAGAGTGCTCCAACTTGCAACTTGCAGGGTGGCTTGGTGCCATATGAGGTAGATATAATTTCCTGGTGGAAATTTAAAGTTGGCAGAATCCCAGCTATTACAGGTCTGCTACTAGAAGAGAGTGCCCCAGGGTGGCCAGGTGATATGTGAGGTAGAGATAATGGCAGGTGGGCTCTGGGCAGTTGGCATCACCCCAGATGTAACATGGTGTCAACTTTCAGGGAGTGCCCCATGAAGGCACAAGGTATGAGGGAGAAGCAGTGGCAGCAGGCAGGCTCTGACATTGGCACCCCAAAGTGTTACAGGGGGTTCAAATTAAAGAGAGTGTCCCAGGGAGGGCAATTCAATTTTATTTTATTTACATGCGTAGCCATAGGCCGTTGCAAAGAACTGTACAGTAAACAATAAACAATGTAATAAGAACATCTTTCAGTATGAAGTAAATAAAAACAATGAATAATAAAAATACAGGCCAAAGCCTAAAACTAAAAATTAAAATTGGAATTACCACAAAATCAGGGGGTTATAACAAATTTAAAAACTAAAAACATATCCAATACACTTATATCCATCTCCACATGTCAAATATACATCTAGTCGCTGTGAGTGTCATGACTAAATGGGCAGAATAGGAGAGAGAGAAAGAGACTGGCACACAGAAGCAATAGGCATTGGCATTGGAAGAGACCTGGTGGTGCCTCAAGTATGACAGGGCTTCAGTTTGCAAGTGTGGCAGGTTATGGGAAAGAGACAGAATGGCAGCAGGCAGGCAGGCACAGGAGCAGCAGCAGCAACAGCAGGCACATGTATTGGCAGCGTCACAAGTATGACAGGGCTTCAACTTGCAGTGGCAGATTATGAGAGAGAGACACAAAGGGCAGGAGGAGCGGCAGGTACTGGCATTGGCACCTCAAGTGACAGCATGGGGGGGGGGGAGGTTTGTCATTGGGAATGTTGAGGGAGGCATTTGGTGTCTGTTCCCATTTTCCACTCCCCCCTCCCCCCCCATGTTTCAGGGTATTTGGGGGTTGAGGCCAGTAGGGCCCGATAGCTGATACTGATGCTGCTCTATGTGAGGTTGGTGGCTAATAAACCAACTAACATCCAGGAGCTTATCCGTATGAGGCCGCCGACCTCATGTGTATCATGGAGACCTGGCTGGATGAGGCATCTGGGCCAGTTTTGGTTCAGGTGGTGCTGGCTAGGTATTCTATGCAGCATCAGCATAGGGTCGGGGGCAGTGTGGCTATGGTTTTTAGGGATTTCTTGTCTTTCTGGAGGTATGCAGTGCTTGACTCATGGCGTGTGTCCATTTTGTGTTTGATTTGGCTGAGGATAGATTGGGAATTCTGTTAGTGTACTGAGCACCCTGCTGCACTGCTCGGTACGCTGAACAGGTCTTGGAGGTGGTGTTCAGTAGGGCTGATGTGGCAGCAGCTGTTACCGCGCTGCGATTCCATTCCGCCATTTCGGAATTGCCCGCGCCACACCACGGCTTTTCTGCTGACATTCCACTCATTCCACCGGCATTCTGCAAATTCGGAAACTATCAGAAAAATTGCGGAATTGTCGGAAACTGTTGGAAAACCGCTGTTCCACTATTTTGTGGCACTGGCGGAATGGCGGAAGTAGTGGAAATGTCATGTTTCCGCTATTTTGCGAAGCCTGTGGAAGTAGCAGAATGAAATTAGTGGAACTGCGGAAGTAGCGGAATGAAACTAGCGGAATGAAAGCATCTAACATGCCATACCACTAATTGCAGAAACGCTGTTTCCAGCGGAAATAGCTACTGCTGCGACATTCCACTACAGCCCTAGTGTTCAGATCACCCACACTTATTGTCTTGGGAGATTTCAACATTCACACTGAGGCCAGTCATTTAGGAGTGGAGCAGGAGTTCATGGCCTTGATGGCAACCATATAGGCCTAACCCAGGTAGTAGTAGGCCCAACACATCAAATGGGACACACACTGGATTTGATATTTTGTACTGGCCTGGAAATGAGGGTTCCAATTACTGATGGTGTTGATATAACACCCTTGGCATGGCTGGATCATTATTTATTAATTTTTTAAAAAAATATTTATTTATTTATTTAATTTACTTATCTCCTGAAAGCTCAGATCCCAGCTCTCCTATGCCCCCGTCAGGGTGGTTGCCTGGTTAGGTTGGTGCACCCGCAGAGACTTATGGATCTGATCAGATTCCAGAACTCTCTGGGGGTATTTACCTACTGACCTTGATGGTTGCTCTGTTGATGACCTGGTCACCTTGTGAAATGGCATTTTGACCAAGGCCATTGACATAGTGGCACCCAGACATCCACTCCCACTGCTGCACTAATACATGTCCCCATGATTTTCAGAGGGCATGAGGTAGCTGAAGTGGGATGGTAGGTGGTTAGAGAGCAGGTGGCACCTGACTCACACTAAATCTGACCGACTGCAGCATAGATCATTTTTGAAAGACTATATGTGGCTGTGATGGCGACGAAGAAGGCTTATAGCATCTGCGGAATCTTGTCTGGTGGAGCTTTTCCAGGTGGTGAGAGGTCTGCTTAATCCGTCCTGTCTGTGCCAGGAGTTGGAATCATCTAATGCCTGCTGTGATTACTTTGCAGACAAAATTGCTTGTATTCACCATGACTTTGGTGTGACAGTTTCTATGTCAGAGTCAGCGTTTGGAACTGTGGAGGTCCAGCCGTGTCCTTGGATCAATTTCAGTTGCTATCACCCACTGATGCAGAGGATGTGCAGGCCACCAGTTGTGAATTAGTTCCATGTCCATTCTGGTTGGTGAAAGCCAGCTGGGAGACATTAGGGTTATTGCTGGCTGGGGTTGTCAACACCTCCTTTTGAGAAGACAGACTGTCGGACTCCCTTAAGATGGTGATTGTCCTGTCTCTACTCAAGAAACCATCCTTGGACACTGGCTCCCCTGCCAGCTATCAACCTATCTCTATCCTTCTCTATTTAGGGAAGATTATTGAGTGGGTGGTGGTGCGTCAGGTCCAGGTTTATCTGGATGCTATTGTATTCCTGAACCCCTTTCAGTCTGGCTTTCATCCTGGGCATGGTACGGAGATGTGCTCTTGGCCCTGGTTGATGATCTATGCCTGGAGATCGACAGAGGGAATTCCACCCTGTTGATCCTATTAGATCTACCAGCGGCTTTTGACATTGTTGATCATGAAGTGCTGTTGGCTGAACTGCGTGACCTGGTGGGGGAGTGTATGGGACCACTCTTCAGTGGCTTTGCTCTTTCCTATTACTGGATCTGTTGCTGCACCTGGAATCCCAGGTGGCAGCATTGGCCAAGAGTGCCTTTCACCAACTTCATCTGGTGAGAAGGCTATGGCCTTTTCTTTCTGATTTGGATCAGGCAACCATCATCCATGCTTTCATTACCTCAAGGCTAGACTACTGCAATGTGCTCTACGTGGGGGTGCCCTTGAAGACTATTTGGAAACTGCAGCTGGTGCAGAATGCAGCAGCCCAGCTCCTTATGGAGGTGGATCATCAGGAGCACATAACACTGGTGTTCTGGAATCTGTACTGGTTGCATATTGTCTTCCAGGCACAATTCAAGGTGCTGGTTTTGACCTTTAAAGCCCTAAACGATTTTGGACCCACTTATCTGGAAGATCACCTGGCCGACCATGTCCCATCATGGTCTTTATGGTCGGCCAGGGATACCTGTTTGGAAGTACCAGTTTTTAACTTGGTCTCCATGACAAGAAGGGTGTTCTTGGCCACCGTTCCATGGCTGTAGAACTTCCTACCCCAGGAGGTTCGTTTATGTCCGGACTTGAGCGCCTTCAGGTGACAGCGCAAAACTCTCTTATTCACAAGGGCATTTAGCAGTGGGGGTTACGGGAGGAAGGTGTTGTGGGGGGTTTGGGGTGAGTTCGGAGGTTGAGGAGTTGGGATGGTGTAGGGTTGTGGGGTATTTTATGTCTTTGTATTTTTGGTTGTTTTTTGTATTTGTATTTTAATATTGTATGCCACCCTGAGCTGCCTTTGGTGGGAAGGGTGGCACAAAAATTAAGCAAAAATAAATAAATAAATAATAATAATAATAATAATAATAATAATAATAATAATAATTTATTAATATGTATGTATCAGTACATATGAGTAGCAAACGGGTGGATTTGTGGGCCTGAAATGAATTCTTGCATGCTTCTGAAAGGATGTGTAACCCCAACTCCTCCTTAGTGGGGTTGGGATCATTTATATTCTCCTTAAAACATCCTAGACTCCCTTCCCTCCCATATAGGCGCATAACTACACAAGACCACTGCTCTATACAATAGCTCTTTATTAAAAAGAAAAATCATCATTACTCTCCAGAACAGCTCTGGGTTAATCCTACCTCCTACATAGGCTTACAACTCTACCTGAATAGCAATGCACTTACAAATCTAACCACGTGACAAGAAGAAAGACAGCAGTTACCAAATAGGCTGGCCAGGTCTCCTGGGCTGCTGGGGAACTCAGTCTTCCTGCTTGCTTCTCTGAGCTGAAACGCCTTGAGATCTTGTGTGCATGAGAACCAAAGCTTCCTTATTCTGCCTACTACTTATATCCTTGTTTAGTATAGCCCCACAGCCCATCCCAATTACATGACTTGTAACTGTTACATATAACTATTAATGCTATTGATTACAAATAAGCTTAGTCTTCAAAAATCACATTTCCCCATGATTTCTCCTTTAACACAGTAGGCAAATTTATTGTCCATTTAAGCCACTGTCAGAAGTCTGGGTTGGTCTCACACCCCTCCTTGTGACTGCTATCTGCCCCATTATTTGAGCAAATTTAATTTTACATTTGCGGTTAGAGCCACCTGGGTTTACGTCTGGTTGCAGTATTGGTTAGTTCCTTACTTCTGTAGCCTATTGTTGTGTTGTTGACTGCAACCTCAGGCAGTTTTTCCAAACCCTATGTGTCAGCAGTCTCAGTGTCCCAACATCCATAGTTAGTTTTCTGTTAGACTGTCAGCTCCATACTCATGTGAAGCAATATTTAAGCATTTTGGAGTCCAGAGGGGCCTTGCTCCAACTAGGGCCAAAGTTGAGTCACCTCTGGGGTCACAGGAGCTCTGCTCTGGAAGAGATTTTCATTGGTGACAAGAAACCTAATTCATTATTTGTCTTTCTGTGCCCATAGACAAGTCAAAAGAAGGAACTTTCTTACTGGAGGTTGCAATTTTGAATTTATTTATTTATTTATTTATCCCCCTCCCCCAAGGCTTTATTGGGATATATAAAGAAAAGGAAACAAATGTATACAGTCAAGACTCAATATGACATTTTGGGTGAAAACAGACATGACGCTAACCACCCTTTAACCACCCTTGGTGGTTATTTTTGCATGTTGCAGGGCTGTATTGGTGCCCTATGCAGCCCTGAAACATGGGGTGATTTCAGACATTACAGTCCCCAGCTTCACCACAGTGGATTCCCAGCAGTGGCGAGCCGAACAACCACCCCCATGGTCCAGGAAGGCCCCAAACAGAAGTGACGGGAGTAGGACCACGACAGGGAATCGGCCCAACAGACCATGGCCCGAGGCAGCGCAACAGATGTGACGCCGAATCCCGGCCATGGTCAAAACACCCAGAAGGGAGGGGCGAGAGGCTGACATGGCCATCAGAGGGCAAACGAAGCCAGAAGGACCGAAAGGAAATGCCCACACTAGGGAAATAGGAAGGGAGGGGGAGGTGGGAGAAGAGCCTCAGAGGCAGCACACACAACAGGCACAGAGACACCGAGGGCACACCACAAACACATGCCTGGGCGCATACACACCCGCACGGGAAAGGAAGGGAGGGGGGAACGCAGTGGGACAGACACACCCATGGCACAATGGGCGAAGGGGGGGCAGGGAAGAGGGGGGAGTGGCCCAGAGGCAGGGCAGGACATGGGGAAGGGCACCCAGAACCCCATCAACAGCACAGGCTGCACGGGCACACCCACAGCTACACAAGCAGTCCCAGAATGGGGGGACCCCTCAGGGGCAGAGTACAGGCATAGGGGGAGGCCACACGGACAGGGAGCGGCCCGGGAATGGTCCAGGAGACAGACAGGCACCCCATGTGCTGGCGAGGGTGTGATGGATGGGATGGAGGCGAGCAGGAGCCGATGAGCCGGTCCAAATATACCCCCCCCCCCAGGAGGACGCCGGGAGGTGCAGTCTGGGGGCCCCAGAACCCCGTGGTCACAGAGTCACCCAAGGGCTGGGCACAGGAGGGATCGCAGGCAGACTAGGACTGTCAGCAGCACCCCGGGGTGCTGGGTGCCGGCTTGGAGATCAGGACATGGCCACAGGAGAAGGCAGCCATGGAGGGGAACACTGGTTGCAGAGGTGGACAGGGGGGCCCCGTGGAGGGGGCTTGGAGTCACAGGCAGGGGCAGTGGAACCCCAGGAAGTAGGCAGCACAGCAGCAAGGCCGGGACATCATGGAGGGAGCGGGCAGTGACCCACAGCATCAGGGCGGAGGCGGGAGCTCACACCGCGGCCAGCAACCAGGGCCTGGAAGGCACATGTGGCCTCACAGCCAGATGCAGGGGGCCACAAAGGGGCCCGGGGCTGGATGGCCCACCAGGTGAATGGTGGGCCATCCAGTGGGGCCACTGGAGCATGCCCCAATGGTAGCCCAGCGCCGCCATGTGGTGGGCGACAAGGTAGTATGCCTCGAAGGGATCCTGCATGGTGAGCCCCACCTGGACATTGGATCAGGACCACACACCAGCCAGCGCCATCAGCTCCGCTCCGGTGGGCTCCGACAAGCCATAGTCAGCAGCTGGGGCCATGGAAGGTGACCGAGCTCCAACAGGTGGTGATAAACCACCCCACGGGACTGCTGGTACCTACGGGCCCCGTGAACACAGCCAAAGAAGGACACGGCCAGGGCAGGCCCCCCCTCCGCCAGAAAGGCCATGTAGGTGGCCAGGCTGCACACAGAGAGAGCAGACATGGTCTCCGCTGCGGGCCACCCCACATGCGCGCACCTCATCTCTGGGATGCGCCCATTGGGAAAGGGAAGCAGGCCCAGCGTCTCCGCGTGCAGCTGGCAATCACGGGCACTCACCTCATAGCCGAAGTAGCGCAGGCCGGAGCTCAGACTAGCATAGGCACCTGTCTGGCTATCCGGGCAGCTCAGGAGCAATTGCATGGCCGGGGAATGCCACAGGTCACACAGGGCCATGGTCTCATGGAAGGTCCAGCTATGGGGGACCCCAGGGGTGCTGGGGCCTGTGAGTCATGGGGAAGCCCTGCTAGCCATGGTCCTGCATGCGCATGATACTAACTATATGGAAAGAGGGACCTCTCAATCCCTGGAGGGACAGGAGTGGAAGTAGGGGAGCTCCAAGGCCAAGCGATAAGGACACAGGCCACAACATTGCCCGGCTAATGAGCGAGGTGTGGGATGCAGACCCAGCCCAGCTGCTGGAACCTAGCACACAGACAGGACATCCTACACACAGATCAGGGGGACAAGGACAACAGGCAGTCAAAACACTGAGAGGTGGGAGGTGATGACAGCAGGAATGCAGCTGCTGCCCGCACACGCCTGGGTGCAGGCTGGACCATGATCCAGGCCCCATGCAAGGACCGCAGGTGTGCGCAGGGGGTCGCCCACTGTCACCCCACCCCTGTCACCCTGCAGGAGCCACCCCAGCTGGCTGGGGGGGGAAGCAATGCTGATATGGGGGCCCCCACCCAGTAGGCTGGTCGTGACCTGGGGGTGGGGCACCACAGGCACTAGCCTATAATGGGTGTGGCTCCAACCCACCCGGGGCACTGTTCACCATGGACCTAGGGTGGTTGGGCGCCTGCGGGATGCACCTAGCAGTCTGTGCGGAGTGGTACCGCCCCATCCCCTTCCCCCCATCCCCCATGACCTGCATGTCTCTGGGGCCTCCCTCTTGGCCACCCTGTGGGCACCATGGAGCTCTGGGAGCTCCCGTCCCCACCCACTATCTGTGTCCACAACAGAGTCCTGGGAGTCCTTGGTGCCCAGAGGGGCAGGCAGTGTTGGGAGGGTGGGGGGACCCATGGCCAGAGGGGCCTCCCTAGGTGGCTGCTCCCTTCCGAGGCCTACAGGGACTGGTAGGCAGATGCACAGGCCCAGCCGGCATGCCAGTGGCTGGGGCAGTGGCGGAGGTGGTGGGGGCGCCGAGGGGCCCAGCATCAGGGCTGGGGCAGGCAGGTTACCCAGTGGGGTGGCTGCCATCACGTAGGCACTCATGGTCCCCACGTGCAGCAGCAGAAACGAGGCGCCAATGTCGTGGGACCAGTCCATCTTGGCCGAATGCTCCCTCACCATCCGGTCTATGGCCTGTTCCATCTGCCCGAACGCCTCCACCTGCCTGCTGTGCTCCCAGTGTGCCTGCTTCCGTTCCAGTCACACCTCTGCCTGCAGCCTCCGGTCCCTTGCCTCTGCTTGTTGCACGGCCCATTGCGTGGCTGCCTCCATCCGATCGATGGCCGCGATCATCTGCTCTCCCTGCTCGGTGGTGGAGTGGACTATGTCCTCCGCCTGCTCCTCCCTCCGGTGCCATACCCGTGCCCGGTGCTCCCTCATTTGTTGCACCGGGGGCATGGAGCCGGCTTGCTGGGACCAACGGGTTGCCCTGTTGGGGTACACATTAGGGGTTGGTTAGGCGCCCCAGCCACACGCCCCTTATCCTGTGGCACGGCTGGAGGATCGTGGCCCCCCCCTCGGGTTGGTGGCCAGTGCCCTCCCCTGGCATTCCCTTGCTCCCAGGCCCCCCTCCCCTGCCCTGCATCCCCTGACCAGCCTCCCCCTGGGCTGGTGTGTGCAGGGAGCCCCTCTTGCGGGGTGGGGCTCCTGGAGCCGGTGCCTTCTACTGGGGTGGCATGGGGAGGGGATACCTTGGCCTGTTCCCTGTCCTGGACCACGGCACTCCCCATGAGGCGCGGAGCGACTATGGATCCCTTCACGTGGAGGATGCGGTCCAGGGCATCATAGTAGGGGACGGTCTGGGCTCCGTGTCCAGACCACCGGTTATTGTCCTTAATGGCCTTGTACTTGAGCTCCTTGACCTTCGAGTGGCACTGGGCCACAGTCCTGTGGTACCCCGCAAGATCTCCAGGTAGACATGCTCATTCCTCTGGTTGACCACAAACTCCAGCTGGTGCTCCAGGGTCCCCCAAATCCTGATGAAATCCTGGGTTTCCCTGTGCCCCCATTGCCCCCCTCAGTGGTATGGCCTTCTCCTGCGTAGGCCCTCCTGGTCCTGGTCCTCCTCCTCCTCTGCCTGGCCACCGCTCGTCTCCTCCAGGGGATCAGGCTCCCGGGCCTGTTTCCGTGTCTGTGGGTAGGAAGGGGGGGCGGTTGGTTGCCGGGTTGCCTCAGTCCCGTGGCCCTTCCCCCTGTCCCCCCCACCATCCTGCCCCCCCTGGTCCCCCTGTGCCGCTCCCCCCCCATGGTCCCCTTACTCATTTCTGGAGTGCCTCTTCCCTCGGGCCGGTTGCTGGCTCTGGGGTGGCCTGTCCCGCCTGCCGCTGCAGCTGCTGCTGTCCCTCCACCACCTCCATGTGCAGCACGACCACCTCCTCCACCTGCGCCTCCTCCTCTTCCCTTGCTCTCTTGCCCTCCGCTCTCCTCTCCTTTCCACTTCGCTCCATCCTGCCACGTCCCCCTGCTGTTGGGTGCCCTTTAAATCTCCCTCCACGGCCTGTGTTGTTGCTCGTTGTCTGGCAGTGACGCTGCATGCTTTGTCCCTGACTGGGAATCGTTTTTCTTGATTCCAGCCGGTGGTTGCCATTCAGATGTTACGTTTTGTTGTTTCCTGGTGGGAATTGCTTTGACCATGCTTTCGGAGATGGTCTGGGCCAGAGCTCTGGAAGGGTGGTTAATTTTGTTCCCTGCTGGGGATTGTCTGTGGTGAACATCTGGCGGCCGCTGAACAGACGTTCAGGGCCCTTTGGCCCCGCCGTGGGGTTGAGTGTGGTTCACTGTGGTTGACGGTGATCTCGTAACGTCTGAAAACACCCATGCATAAATGACCACCAAGGGTGGTTAGCGTCATGTCTGTTTTCACCCTTAGAGTCTCTAGGTTACAGCGCGGGACTTAGACAATGACAATGCTTGACTTATATTTTCTCATGTCTGCCTTTTTCTTTTCTTTTCTTTTTTTAAAACTTTATTATTAACAATTTAACTAAACTATAACTTTAACCTCTGACTGGTATTTGCTTATTCCGGGTGTAGTTCATTTTTCTTTCTCTCCCATAGTGCATATGTAGAAGTCAAACCGAAACTCCATCTCGTCCTCTTTGGCTCCTTTCTTTTGCATAATCTCTGTGCACGGGAGCCAGGTGGCCACAAAATCATCTCTTTTGCCTTTTATATTTGCGATCATTTTTTCCATTGTGAAAAGATACCACATTAAGTTCATCCATTCTGTCATCGTGGGTTCCTGCTCTGCTTTCCACTTTCTAGCAATCAAATTAATAGTTACTATGCACACTTTTTTACAAGAACTGACATAGTTTTTTTGTCTTTCTGACTCTGGGTACACTCCCAAGAGACCAATTGCTGGCGTGAATGGCATATTTACACTTCTTGTTTTATTTATTAAATTCCACACTCCTCTCCATAAGGGCTGTGTTACTGTACAGTTCCACCAGCAATGGATATATGTGGCCCTCTCCCCACATTTCCTCCAGCAGAGACCTCCCTTCGTTCCAGCCATTTTTAAAATTCTCACTGGTGTGAGGTAGTATCTCATTGCTAATTTTATCTGAATTTCCCTAAATTGAAGCGATGACACACAGGAGTGCATGTGATTCCAGATTTCTTTTTTCACTTTGTCATCTGCACTTTTATTTAAATCTTTTTCCCATTTATTTATATATGTGCATTTCCCTTTAAACCATATTTTTTGTAGTGAGTGATAAATTCTGGACAATCTACCTCTATTTGCTGTATACTCAAATAACATTTTTTCAATATCACAAGGGTCTCTGCTGTAGTGTTCATATACTTCTTTCTGTGAGAAGAGGCTTTTTAATTGCAAATATTGGAACACATCCCCCTCCCCATGTAATATTTCCTCACATTTTTGTATAGTAATAAATTTACCCTTCATAAAGAGGTGGTCTGTACAGATTAACCCTTTCTCTTTTAATCTTTTCTGCAGGTTTTGGGCCCAAGCTAACGTATCCGTCTGGTGTTTAATAGTGTCAGTGTAAGGTGAGGCTTCCCTTTTTCCTTTAATTTTTTTTAATACTGTTCTCTATTCTCTCATTGCTGCTCCATCAAATGGATGAACCTTCCAGTGTTGTCTATTAATGCTCCCTTTGTCAGTCAAAACATATTTAAAATTGTCTATTTGTAATGTCTGTAGTTCCAGGTGTGTCCATGAAGGTGCTCTCTCATTGTTATACCAGTTGGGTAATGCGTTCAAAACTGCTATAGAGTTGTACATCTCGTAGGTTAAGCCCCACCCCCCACCCCCATTTCCTTTGGTCCATGTAATGATTTCCTTTGGATTCTGGGTTCTTTATTGTTCCAAATAAATTCTAGTAATATTTTGTTACACTGTCTAAAAAATTAACCCGGTATATCAATAGGGAGTGCCATAAATGTATATATTATCTTAGGCAGTGTTATCATTTTAAAAATATTCATTTCCCCCATCCATGATATTGCTAATTTGCTCCACTTTTGTACCTCTTCCTTAACCTGTTTTATCAATGGAATAAACTTTTTTTTATACAGGTCTTTTATTTGTTTAGTTATTTGTACTCCCAAGTACTTAATACCATTCTCCATTTCAGGGAATGGAATTGTTTGTCTTATTTGCGTTATCTGTTCCCCTTCGGCTCCTACTATTAGGATGTTGGACTTCCCATAATTTATTTTGTATCCCGATACTCTCCCAAATTCTTCTAATAATTTTAATAAGGGGGGTACCGACTTAGTTGGTTCAGATAGAAACAGCAACATATCATCTGCGCATAATGCTATCTTATGTTGTACCCCTCCCGCTGTTATTCCCTTGATATTCTATTCCTGCCTAATGGCTATTGCTAATACTTCCAACATTATATCAAAAAGCAGGGGAGATAGCGGACATCCCTGTTGTGTCCCTCTTCCCAACCTGAAGGACTGTGAGAGCCGTCCATTTACTAATAATTTGGCCTCTGGTTTTAGATAAATCAATTTAACCAATTTTATGAAACTTCCTTCAATCCCATTTTTTGTAATATGGCAATCAAACACCTTATTTCCACAGAATCAAATGCTTTTTGAGCATCTGCCGAGACAATGATAGAGGGGATCTTTTTTTCTGTATATAATGTATTAGATTAACTGTTTGTCTTACATTATCTGTTCCCAGTCTGCCTGGGATAAACCCTACCTGATCATGATGGATTATTTCTGTGATGATTGCAGCAAGTCGCGTGGCCAATATTTTTGTGAATATTTTACAGTCTACATTCAATAGTGAAATTGGTCTATAATTTTCAGTCTTCTTTGGGCCGTCCTTGTTTGTGTATTAAAGTAATTGTCGCCTCATAAAAGGTGGCTGACATACTGCCTTCTTTTATTACACCATTGTAGAGCTCTGTTAGGTATGGTGTCAATATGTCCACATACATTTGATAAAATTCTACCGGATACCCATACCCACAAAATTCTACCGGATACCCATACCCACAGGCCTTATTCTTTGCTAAAGTTCCGATTGTTTCATTTACTTCTGTCTGTATGGGAGTGTTTAGAAATTGTAATTGTGTAGGATTAATTTTTGGTAAGTTATACATTTCTAAAAACACTTTTATTTTTCCAGGATGTGAGTTGGAAGAGGAGTACAATCCTTTGTAAAAATCTACAAATGCAGCTGAATATCTTCTGTTTTGGTTAGCTTTTCATCCCCTTTTAGTATTTCTGTTATTCTTGCTTTATTTTTTCTTAATTTGACCATGTTTACTAATGCTCTCCCCATTTTATTACTGTGTTCAAAATAAAAGGTTTTTTTTATAAATTTGAGTTGTCTAGTTGTCTTTTCAATTTAATATGTGTTTATTAGCTAATTTTTTCTCATTCTTGTTTTTGGTCTGAATTTGGGTTTGTTCCATATATTGCCTCTATCTTTTTCAGTTGTGTATATAGATCTGCTATATAAGTCAATTTTCCTTACATCTCTGAGCTCTTACTGCTATGCAAGTCCCCCTAATGGTAGCCTTTTCCACTTCCCAGACAGTTTGTGGGGAGGATGCTGTATTTGTATTGAATTTGAAATATTCTAGTATGCTACCCTCCACTGTCTTCCTGCTTTTTTCATCTTTGATTATGGCTTTATCTAATTGTCATGTTCTTATAGCATCCGGGACCATCCCACCGGGAGAATGTAACTATCTACACACCTAGGGTGAAAACAGACATGATGCTAACCACCCTTTAACCATCCTTGGTGATCATTTATGCATGTTTCAGGGCTGCATAGGGCACCAATACAGCCCTGCAACATGCATAAATAACCACCAAGGGTGGTTAAAGGGTGGTTAGCATCATGTCTGTTTTCACCCTATGGTCAATTTTTGTTGACATATCATGTATGTGGGAATAAAATGTATATTCTCCTGCAGTGGGTTTCCAGCGTCTCCATGCATCCTGCATATTGTTGTTTGTTAGTTCCTTAGCTATATTCAACTGCCAATTTTTCAATTTTATTGTCTTAGAATGGTCTAATTGGGACAATGGTGTATTAAGATCCCCCTGTATTATTGCTACTACATACATGTTTTCTCCTATTTTTTTATAGCCTCCTGAATGAAGGGACCTGTTGCCACATTAGGGGCATATATATTTATTAGTGTTACTTTTTCTCCCTCCAGCACTCCCTGTACCAGCAAAAAGCACCCCTCCCTGTCTCTTATTGGGGTTTTTTTGTTCGAAGTCCCATTTCCCAGTTATTCCTATCATTACTCCTGCCTTTTTTCCCCACTGAGGAGTAAAAAATATGAGTAAATTTTTTATGTTGAAATCTCTTAATGTCCTCCTGTTTTAGATGTGTCTCCTGCAAAAAAAAAATCTATATCTTTTTCAATCAGCAGTTGCTTTACCCTCTTTCTTTTTATAAGAGCATTCAACCCCTTAACATTCAGTGCCATCAACTTTTTCTTATCTGTTTTGCCACCTTGCATCTTGTCTCTTTACACCCTGTAATACCTTCCTATTATGCCTCTCAAGGCTTACTTTTCCATCTTGCTTTGTACCAGTCGGATATAACCCAACATACCAAACCATAACCTGTTTAAACCATACCCCTTTCTGTTTGTTTTGCATAGTATTGTTTTTTTGTTCTTATTACCTCCCCCTCCCTCTCCTTTCCTCCTCCCCAAAGGAGACTGATCTGAAGATTATTCACACTCTGATTATAAAGTGAATTCTATTTTTTTGTCCAATATGCCTTCCAGCTCCGGAAACCGCCTCTGTCTGGGTGGGCTAATCCCTCCCTTTTCAATTCTTTTTACTCTGTTATCTTATGTGCTCCTTGTATCTTTTTTTCCATTTTCTAATTTTATCCAGCCCAAACCTCCTGTTTTCCCACTTAACTTATCTTAGCTTAAACGTCTATTACCCCCTCTTGTCTCATACGGTGTCCATCTCCTTATCTTTGGGTGATTTCAGACGTTACGGGGCCCGTTGACCCCGTACCGAAATCAACCCATTCGTTCCCCGCCGGGGTCACCCCGTCACGCCATATCAGACGTGCTGGGGGGATCCCCGCGGGGAATCCGGGAGGGGGCGGGGCTGTGCAGTGCAGCATGCGGCCGCACGTCCCCACCCCCTCCACGCACCCCGTCCTCTGAGGAGACGGGCAGGCGGCGGGGCCAATGCGGCCGCCGCGGCTGGCCGAATGCGCCATGGCCCGGGATCCCGCTGGTGATCCCAGGCCGTGGCGAGTGGCCAGACATTACTTTTTTTTGGTCCCTGCAGGGGGTCCGTTTGACCACGCTTCCCAGGACATTCCCCCGGCTAGCCCGGGAAGCATGGTTCAAATTGACCCCTTGTGCAGATTGACTGTGGCGAACATCTGGCGGCCGCCAAACAGACGTTCGAGACACATTGACCACAGGTGGGTATTCACCGTGGTTCACTGTGATCTCGTAACGTCTGAAAATACCCTCAGTCTCTGTGATCCTGCTTCTTTTTTGCTCTGCTCTATTCCTTGTGCTTGTAGGAATGCTTCCAGATCCTCAGTCTCTGTAAATATTTTCTTTTTTCCATTTTGCATTATTGCTAATTTTGCTGGTATCCATAGTTGTGGTTGTAGTCCTTTCTCAGATAGTATTCCCATATATTTAATCCATCCCCTTCTGTTGCGCATTGTTTCTTGCGAGTAGTCAGGGAAAATCTTTATTTTGTCCATCTGAAATTCTAGCTGCTGTCTCTTTTTCCTTGCCATTCTTAGGATCTCTTCCTTGTCCTGATGATAAGTGAATTTAATTAATATTGTTTGCAGCGGGTCTGTACTATTTTTGGGGGGATGCCCCATCCTGTGGGCCCTGTCTATTTTTGGCCTGTGTAATCTTATTTCTTCTGGGAATCCTGCCTCCAGGATTTCCCAAACTAATTCCTTCATGCCTTTTGCCTCCAGGCCCTCCTTAACTCCCACAATACGCAGGTTAGACCTGCGTGATCGGTTCTCCAGGTCTTCCATCTTCTCCCTTAGCCAGTATACTTGTTTTTGCAGATTATCAGTACGATTTGTCATTTGCACATTGTGATCTTCTATGGAAGAGATCCTTTCCTCCGCCACATCCATTCTTTTATTCAGGGCTTCTGTCCCCCCCACCCCCGCACTATGTCCATTTGCATATTTGTGACCTCCCACAAGAGTTTTTCCCTGTCTGCATCCGCTTTGGCCAGAACTTTCTTTATTTCCAGCAATATTCTCATCACCTTATCTTCCCCACGTTGCTGGAGCTCTGCCAGGTCTGTCTACATTCCACTGGATGCCATTTTGTCCTCGGGGTCCAGGCTCACTTCTGATTCCTCCGCTTGAGTCTGGCGTGAATAAAAGCATGTTATCATGTTTCTTTCTTTATTTTCTTCTTCCCTCCATCCGCTTTTAGACATTTGTTCTTTGTTTGGGCAGGTTTTTTGGCTGCAGCGCAGCGTTTGGACTAATTTATGCGGCATTTCTAACGGAGTTCAGGCTCTCCTCAGCTAGCCTGTCTGGTGCATGCTCAGTCCTCGCAATTTTGAATTTTTTAAAGGCTAAGATGACTACTTAAATTACTGACTTCTGATTTCCACTTCAATTATTATCTGTTTTCATGCACAAACTAAATGCAATAATGTGATCCCTCTTCTTCTGTTAAAGACCCTTCCAATCGAACTCTTGTACATACACAAAAAAGACACACACATCCCAAAAATGAAAGGGATGGTGATATTCTCCATTTTTAACATTTGTCTTCACTTCTGTAAATGATTTCAAAGGCAGGAATTAGAGGAGGCCAGGGACAGCTTTGTAATTTCTCATCTTTCCCTGAAAATGGTAGGAAATCAGATAACAAGTCCCTCAACAGAGTGCATTAAAGGTGACAGAACAAAGAACTTGTGGAGACCTCATCACGAACAGACAATATGCAGCATTAATTCATTGTCCATTTTGATTCCTTGCACTCAGATAGGAAATGAGACTTGAGTGACAACTTTATTTATTAAGTCATAGCCTGCTGAAAAATGTATGAAATGATGCAACTTACATGCAAAACAGTGGGGCTTTTTATTAACAGCTCCTGATAAGATACAGAAAAAAGTGAATAATTCTCATTAGATATCAGTTAATAAAGGGCATGAAATATAAATTAGCTGCAAACCTGATCTGCATAAAACTGGCTCTGTGCTGTAGTAGTAACGTTATCACTATACCTTTTATTAGTATTGGATTTCATTTACCGTATTGTCTTGGACTAATAATAAATTATAATGTAATAGTTTATATAACAAAAGCTGTCACACACTGCTTAGACCATTAGCTTTTTCAATTTAGTCACAATTGTGACACTATGAATTTCATGTTTGTTGTTTTCATTGTTGTCTTAACGAAAGCTGCATCCTGAGATGGAAATAAAAAATCAGAGCCATGACAAGAGTCCTGAAGAAGGGCATTATATTGTACCTAATACTGGATTAGAGACAGCAGAGAGACAGAGATAAAGAAGGTGGGGGTGACTTGTGGGCCTCTGGGCAATATCATGAATATCACTCCGATGAATGAGAGGTGTCATTACAGTTGGCATTTGAGACTGAAACTCAGAATAGCTACACTAAAGCCCTGGTGTAATAATAACAATCCTTTAAAATAACATTCAAATTAACATTCTTAATAAACCTATGTAGGTTCATTTCTGGTCCTTTTTCCCCAGGAGAGTTGGTGAAAACCTTTAAAGGCTACTCTGCTTTCTCTACCTTATGTTGTCATTTCCCCCTGGATACCATATAGAACTCCACAATCTGGTCATTTGCATCATGAACAGCTCTGCATATAAACTTCAATTTAAATAGAAGCCAGTTTAATGGCCACAGAGCTAATCCCGCCCCCCCGCCCCCGCCCCAAATGAGAAATCGCAAGCTCCAAAGTAGTCAAGAAAACCAACCCGACTTTAGTTTTCCATTAAAAATTGGAACTGGCAGACTTCCCCTCTTCCATGAGCGACTTTTAAATGACATGCAGCAAAAGAAAGACACTGTAGTTAAATATATAAAAATAATTTTCCATGGCTTACTGTAGTAGCACACAAATATCTATGAGTAATGCCCTTATGCTGCTAGCGAACAGGGCACTTAATAAAACCCAAACAACTGTCACATATAGGTTATAAGGTCATTTCTCACACATAAGATAAACTAGAAATCCATCCAAAGGATGGAATCAGGGTGAGTGTTATGAAGTTTACTGGAAAATAAAAAATGAGTTTCACATGTTATTTAATTTCCCAAGGGCACTTTGATAAACATACACATATATTGTCATAGTTTAGAGCGAAAGAAACAAAAAACCAAAAGGGAGTGAACAGCAGCAAGTACCCTTCAGTAACCTTTACATTCTTGTAGTTTATGTAGTCAGTGAAAAAGCACAAGAATTCTGATACTTAGCAATGCTTAGGCAGGGCTGGCCTTAATAAATTTCCTTTTCTTGGCAAAAAATTGTGTCAGGGTTTCCCTCTGTCTTGCTTTCCCTGTCCAAAAATGTTCATCCTGGTATTTGTGCTGCTAGAGGGGAGGCAGCCCAATCCCCTCTGGCCAGCTGATTGGTGAGAACTAGAAAGACTGTGACCTGTGTGGACATTGTCCAATGGATATAAGCCTGGTTCTTATGTCTGAGGATCTCAAAGTGTTTCATAGGCTTCATTAATTGATTCAGGTTCAAAGCACCCGTGATAAATGAAAAATCGCAAGCTCTATTTAACAGAACGGAACTTAAAAGCACTGCCACAGCGAAGTCATGACCAATGTCTTCCAGCTCAGGTTTTTTAAAGTTGGCCACCAGTTCTAGGATTTTTAAAACATTAGGTGACCAGATTGTATTAAATTCTTGATAAATCTATGTCCTTGAGTAAGCTGCTTGATTCAATGGTCTAAGTGCCATGTTTGTAGCACCTCTGAAAATTAGGCCTGATTACTTCCAGACCTAATTATACATTAATTATAAATGTAAATGCCTAGCTTACAGCAACCAAGCTTGAGATTGCTCTTGTAAGTGATGCTCATCCAGTGGCACAGTGTAAATCAGTGGTAAGACCTGGAATAGAAGGTCCTCTCTGGGTATTTTCAGACGTTACGGGCGGCCGGTTCACCACAGTGAACCACCAGGGTGGGTGAACAGCGCAACCACGCCCGGGGGTGGGAAAGCGGCCCAAACAGACGTGCCGGGAACGGGACCACGGGCCGGAAC
>QEPC01015474.1:6443287-6464068 GCA_003113815.1 Sphenodon punctatus | reverse complement strand
CGTTCAGGGCCCTTTGGCCCCATGGGGGGGTTGAGCGTGGTTCAGTGTGGTTGAGCGTGATCTCGTAACGTCTGAAGACACCCTCTTTTAGTCATTATACCATGCTAAGAACAACTCCCCCCCCCCAAAAAAAACACTAGACAGATGGAATATTCATTACAACTCTTACATTGTCAAGCTTTTTGGTGGTGTACCAGAACTGAGTAGTAGGAAGTAACTTTGAATGATATACTCTCTGTCTTCATAATTGTTTACAAATTTGAAATTTGCTTGTCATGATAAAATGGACTTTATTTTATCCTTGCCAAGAAATTCACAGTAGTGATGCTTCTTGAATCCTTGTCTGTTGGAATCCAGAGTGGCACTGGTGATTTTTTGGGGGGGCAGGGGGAATCTAAATTTCATGACTCAAAGCTGTGTCTTTGTGACTTCTAACTGATGCTACTGCAACACAGGGTGTCTTTAGACATAATAAAGATCAGGTGTTAAAACCCCTAAGCACGTGTTTGGCCATTGTGTGTAAAATCCCAACACTAATTTGGCCACGAGTTGAACACGCAGTGTGAATACCATTGTATCACAAGGACAATTTGTGTGTTTTGGCTGAACATGTGGTCAGCATCGTTGTGTCTAATGATATCGTGTGGTGTGTAAGCAGGTACAACACAGGAAACAAGGCATCAGCACTTGTGTGCTGAGATCGGGTGGAGAACAAAACACCGATTTGCCCCAATATGGGCTGTGTGTCTAAGCAGTGTCACATGGTGAACACAGGGTCAAACCAGTGTTCATATCAAGGTCAAAATACACATTCACACACCCGTTGATGTTATTTCTAAAGACACCCATAGTCTACTGTGGTCTACTGTTGAATGCCACAGGAAATCTGCAGCTGGTATATAAGGTAGCTTCCCACCTGTCTGTAAAGTGGACTCCATTGTATTAAATCGACATTTTAACAATTCAATAGCCTTCCTATTCATTTCTGGTTGTAATTCATGATGTTGACTGTGATATTAAAAGCTATATATGGCTGTCCTAGAGGCCACCATTAAGATCACATGGAGTGTTTGAGTTAAGAATCCTCATATTTAAAGGGTTTTATGGCAGTCAGCATTTTCGGTGGAGAGTCCTTAGCTCTAGATTTTGCCATTGAAAGAGACAAAATCTTGAGTATTGGGTTATTAAGTTATACACGCTCTGTAATATGGCAATAGGACACCTTTTATGAATCTAAAAAAAAAGGCTTTCCTAAAGCCTGTCAGAATTCCAGCACCTTGATCCTGGTTTTAATAATCAATATGAAGTCAAGCAGTGCTGATTTGAATCTTCTTTGGGCTATGGAGTGTTTTTTAAATTTATTCTACAGTTCTCTGTAAACAAGGCTATGTAGGTTTGCTGGGTTCTCCCACCCTACCTCGTTGTTGAAGTTTGTTGTAAACTCTTCCTGTATAGCATACCTTTTCCTAACACACACAATCCTTGACTCCGCTTTCTCTCAGGAAGAAGTATTGCAATTATAACACAGACAGAACAGAATTCAATAAAGGACACTTTATTGTGGAAGAAAGGCCAAGGCTGCGTATGCAACATGGTAAGTGTTGGCAATTTTCTCCCAAGTACACTATTTGAGAGAAGTACTTTTGAGCTCCATGGTCTTTCAAGCTCCTTGTTTACACAGCTGTGAATAAAAAGCAGATCTGTGAAGGAAAGCCAATTTCCTGTTAGGATAGGAAAATGCAATGGGGTGAAACTTTGCAGGCACTAGTCTAGTCAAGGGTAATGGACAAGGAAACACAAGCAAAAGAATCTGTAAAGGGTTAGGCCACAGTCCTTCAAGGTAATAAGTGCTGGTCACTGAGCATCTCACAGGAAGTGCTATGAATCTCACAAGATTAAGTCCACCCTTAGTAGAATGCTGGTCAGGTAGGTAAAGATAAGAAACAAAGGTTTCTATGAGCAGCTGTAAGAAAGCGTTGTATAGTACTGGCATATGTGAATCTTTCAGTGGATTAGTGTAACAATCTCTTCGTCACCTCCACTACCAAGAGCGTGGATGGTATTTCCCAGTGCCTTTGGGATCTGCCTCTTTGATTAAGTATCAAAGTGGCTAATGAACTCCGCTCCTCTGTCTCTCTCTCACCCTCCCACGCCTCCCCTGCTCCCCTAACCGCCTTCATCCCTTCTCCCTAGCTGCCCACCATGCCTGGAGCTCCCTCCCTGCCCACATCCACCTCACCCCTTCCTTTAGTACTTTCAAATCCCTCCTCAATACCTACCTCTTATGCTCTGCCCTCCCCGACTCCTCCACTGATACCTTCCATCCAGTACAATCTGTTACCTGAGGTCAATGTACTCATATCCTCACCACATGGACCAGCCAGCCATCATTCTTGATGTAACCAAGCCAAGCATGTGCACCTGGGACCTTGCACCTTTGTGAATGTTACACCCCTTATCTCTCCCTCTGTTCCCCTTCCTTCCCCTTCTGTTCCCCTCCTGGCGCTATATAAATGTTTACTACTACTAATAATAATTAATAATAATAAATATCTAAGGAATTTCCCAAAAGACTATTATGTTCAATCAATATGGCATTGCTCTAGCCAACACAATTCTTTTAACATCCACCAGTCTCTGAATCAGGGATTACAGAAGGCAGGTTAGTTCAAATACTGTACCACATTTTAAAATTACATAATTACATAGTAACATTACTGTATATTATACCATCTCCCCTTTCCAATGGGAAATCCCAGTTTTCTTCAATTCCCATCTCAAAAGCTGAAATGTTTGGACATTTTAATATTATTGGACTGCTCGTTGTTTTCAACTCATAAATGTCATTCAAAGTCACATGCATATTCCTCATGCATTGGAACTGAGATGATAATTTAATATAGAATGCAGCTTTTAAAAATCTCATACCAACTGAAAAGCAAAAAAGAATGTGACTACTTTGATGACCTCATTTTTACAGTCAGCCTGCAATATGCACAACACCGATGTTCAATATATTTTTCAATATACATTGTAAATAGAAAATGTTTCGGCAAGAAACATGTATTGCATATATAAAATACATCTATGCGGAAAAAAGTAATAAAAGGAAATATCCTCCTTAGAATTCTGAAAATAAACTGCCCAATCTTGACTTCCATAGTTTATGTCACCAGACACAGAGTAGCTGGAATTTTATATGTTGGCTTGCTTATTATTTTCATTTGTTGTCACATGATTGAAAGCATTTCCTGCTCCAGTAGGCTATATGTGCTTAAAATGAAGAAAAAAAATTGTAAAAACTTAAAACAAACTACTATACTGTTGGTAGGTATAGTAACTGATATGATATAGTCTACGAGTATATTTAAGTTGAAAACTGAGTTTGTACTATAAAGTATTTTGGTCCAACTTCAAAAACTGCAAAAATTGCTTTCAAAACTAGGTGGTTAAGTCAGGGACAATGAACAAGTGAAGTGGAAGAGGGTTTCCTGAGTAAAGACATGCTAAATGAAAGACTTTTCTCAGTCTCTCTGGCTTTTTAGTACCAAACGATGAGGGAAAATTGTTTTAATGGATATCAGTAACAAAAGATTGATTACAATCAAATTTGAAATACTTTTGGTGCAAAGTTGTTCTTACTGTAAATAGTGTTAGAATTTCAAACATGGTTTAAATTAAGGGCTGCTAATTAGTGCTGTGCATAGATCTCAGCTACTGTAGTCCAGTAAAGTAGATTTATTTCTCTTCTTCATATTGATAGCATAAAACAGACAAAGACATTTTAATTCCAGTGAACATGTCTATATGTAAGCTATCACAGACTACTATATGTAAGTTACTATAGACTACTATAGACTGTCTATATGTAAGCTATCATAGACTATCAAATACTATAATAATTCATGGATCCCAGCATTTTAAAAATCATAAAATTCTACTTTTCAGCAGTTTATAGTTTGATTCAATTGAATATGTTCCAGAATGAGATGTAAAATTGGGAGCTAGTTTTATATTTTATATTATAAAGTAATGAATTATTGGGGCTGAGATGACACTTTTTTGTAGTGCCTCTTTGAGAAGGAGAAAGAAAAGGAAGAAGGAGATTCTTAGAGTTAAGCCTAAGGTGGTTGATAAAGTCACAAACAATGTTTTCCATCATCTCAGACAGTAAGAATGTGAATAAAATGGGGAATTTGCCATAGATCCTCATTTTGATAGAGACCTACAGCAAGAGTTCACTACTGTTAGAAGCTGTGACGGCTTGAAGAGGAACAGAGAGAGGCATTGCTGAAGAGGTACTTGAAAGACAGCCGAATAATTACTCATGGCTAAAAAGAAGGAAGGAGAGTTATACAATGTCAGTCACCGCTATATAGTTAAGGTGTGGATGCTGTCCCATTATAACCACAAACATTTTAAGAGTTACAAAATCAGAACCATACATGCCAATGGCTTGAATTTTAGCAGGTGTGGTCCAAAGAAGGATATGTTCCATCTGTACAAATTTGGTGAAATTTGTTTAAAGGATGTTAGAGTTATAGTCGATCGAAATTCTGTGGAGCATATCACCCCTTACATATTTGTACTTGTATAACTAGTGCAGGGAATTAGATTAAGGTGAAATTTGGTGTAGAGATTGTTTTTGATCTGGTCAAGGGCCTTTGGTAAAAAAATAAAATAACTGGACCTAGGAACTGGAAGTTGTGAGAACAATTGCTGTCTCTGCTTACAGCTGGTGCACATCATTTCTGGTGCAGATCATCAAGGATTGGAATGCCTTTACTACTTAGGGGGCATGTGAGTTAAGGTGGTGGCCTTAACTTGGAATTTCCATGCATTTTAGAAGTTGTTCACATTAATTTCTCTGTTAACCCATAAATGTATATATGTACATATTATAGTGTGTATGCACATAATAGTTCCAAAATGCGGAAATTAAGTTCCCAGCCTCACGCTTCAAGGCTTTGTCCTAAAGTTTGTCTGTTGTGTTCCCCTGCTTGTCTGCTCTGCCTGTTGTCTGCCAATACTTGAGCCTCAGCTCCTGCCTGCTGCCTGTCTCCACTCCAGCCCTTTCTCCACACTTTACCTCCAGCTGCAGCCTATGCTCCAGCCCTTTTTTCCAGCCTTCTTTGGAGGGACTTCTTAGCTTGTCTCCCAATGTTCAACTTGGCTTATTCTTTGGCTTCAACCCTCCAGCTAACGATCTAGTTTGTCTTATCTTGATTTGTTCCTCTAGCATTACTTGGCATCCTACTTAGTCCTGACCTAGCCCTAACTGCCCATAACCTGGTGCCTTAAAAATTTAAGATACTTACAAATCTAAGATTACAAATCTATGGATTTCGGATAGAAAAGAGTAGCAAATACTACAGGGGGAATGCAAAAATGCTATTTGGTCTCAGTTCAGTGGCTGCTTCCCATAGTAAGTTTCTGCATGGGGAGCTGCATAAATAGAGTAATTGCAAAATTATACTTTGACATTTTTTATTATTAATTATTATTATTATTATTATTATTTATATAGTGCCAGCAATGTACCTGGCACTTTGCAAAAAATAATATAGACACGGTCCCTGCCCAAGGACTTACAATCTAAAGACAGGGGGAGGGGAGACAGGGAAGGGTAAAACAGAGGGAAAGACAAGGGATGCGACATTCATGAGGATGCGAAAGCTCAGCTACACGTTCTTGGCTTGGTTGCAGTAAGGTGGGAGTTTACAACAGATAGCAGATGGGGGATAATCTTGGGTAGGAATGATTAGCAGGAGTTTGGAAGGGCAGAGTGGAAGAGGTGGATTTTGAGGAGGGACTTGAAAGTGTGGAGGGTGAGAGCCAGGCGGATGAGGGCAGGAAGGGAGTTTCAGGCATGTGGGGCAGCGAGGGAGAAGGGACGAAGGTGGTTGGGGGAGCAGGGAAAGTGTGGGAGGGTGAGGGAGGGGATGGAAGAGGAGCGGAGTGCTTGAGCAGGGGTTTGGAGGGAGATCAGGGCACAGAGGTAGGGGGGAGCGAGGTTGTGAAGGGCTTTGTAGGTGAATAGAAGGAGCTTGTGCAGAATGTGCTCAGGAAGAGGGAATCAGTGGAGAGAGGAGAGGCTGCACGTGGTCAGAGCGACAGGCTAGATGGATGATCCTGGCAGCAGAGTTTTGAACAGAGATAAGGGAAGAAAAGTGAGAGCGGGGAAGGCCAGCGAGGAGGAGGTTACAATAGTCGAGGCGTGAGATGACTAGGGTGTGGAGTTTTGGCAGAGGAGACAGACAGAAAAGGGCAGATCTTTGCAATGTTGTGGAGGGAGAAGCGGCAGGATTTGGCAACAGAGTCAATATAGGGTTTGAAGGTAAGGTGCGAGTCGAAGATGAAGCCCAAACTGCGGGCTTGGGGGACAGGGAGGATGGAGACCCCATCAATGGTAATTGACAGGGAAGAGGGAGAGGAAGGATTGGCAGGGAAGATCAGGAGTTCAGTTTTTGCCATTATCAGTTTGAGTTGACATTGAGACATCCAGGCGGAGATATCAAAGAGACAGTTGGTGAGACGAGTTTGAACAGAGGGGGATAGGGAAGGAGTGGAGAGATAGAGTTGAGTGTCATCAGCGCATAGATGGTATTGGAAACCGTGGGACGCAATGAGTTTGCCTAGGGACTGGGTGTAAATAGAGAAGAGTAGAGGGCCAAGGACAGAGCCTTGGGGAACCCCGTCCGAGAGGAGTAGGGAGGAGGAGGTGGAGGAGTTAGGAAGAGATAAATTGAAGGAGTGGTCAGAGAGGTAGCAGGAGAACCAGTCGAGAACAGAGTCCCGGAAGTGAAGTGATTCAGGAAGGAGCGAGTGGTCAACAGTATCAAAGGCAGCAGAGAGATCAAGGAGGAAAAGAATATAGAATAAAGGTGGTTGGATTTAGCCACAAGAAGATCGTTGGTGATCTTAGCAAGAGCAGTTACAGTGGAGTGAAGGGGGCAGAAGCCAGATTGGTGGGGGTCAAGGGAGGAGTTGGCAGAGAGGAGGTTGAGGCAACGGGAGTAGACAACCCATTCAAGGAGCTTGGAGGCAAAAGGGAGGAGCAAGACAGGACAGTAATTAGAGGGTTCAGAGGGATCCGGAGTGGACTTTTTGAGGATGGGGGAGACAGTGGCGTGTTTAAAGACAGAGGGGAAGGAGCCAGTAGAGAGGGAGAGGTTGATGATGTGTAGGAGGGGTGACGGTGGAGGCAATGGAGGCCAGGAGGCAGGAAGGAATGGGGTGCAGGGGGCAAGTGGAGGGGTTGGAGGAGGAGAGCAGGGAGGGGAGGCGAGAGGGAAGGAGGACAGGAGAGAGGTTGGGGGAGGCGGGCGAGGAGGGGGGAGCATTAGAGGGAGAGGACTTGGAAGCAATATCCAGGCGCATACTGGCCACAATCCCAAGCGGGATCCACACACGTGCAGATTGTGCGTGACACAACATGTTCTCTATGGACATGCATGTGGTTTGCGTGCATGTGCCCAGCGCACAGGAGGCATGGGATTGATCCAATTGTACGGTATACTATGCCATTACCAGATAAACTGAGACTATTCAACATGCATGGCAGACGTGTCCATCAGACTACAGCATAGAAGAGAATGGTGACTGTCATCATAACTTAAAATTATGAATTATGATATGGGTATGAAGATAAATTTTAAAATGTGTAAGCTATAAAAAGCAACATTTTGTAGCATTTATGTAATTTCAAAGTGAATATATGAATCATATATTTGATGTTTGGTATCAATCTGATCTGCATCAGGTGTCTGACATGCTAGGGAGAAGAAATTCGTGAAACTACTCATGGTGGAGGTTATGACAAAGTTATGAAATTGTACTACAATTCAAGGTGTGAGTGACACAAGTAGACAGTCTTATTAAGAGAATACACATACCCAAGGGAGTCTGCATATTGATCTGCTTCTACATGACAGAGAGAGCATCACTAGGAAAACACCTCTTGGAGATGCGAGTGGAATTTTCTACAGCACAGAATGAAGAAGCTGGAAGTCCTTTGAAAAGACTCAGAGGGAAACTCTGGGAGAGATTGTTTGGAGAACATGTGAATTAGGAGAAACAGCCATTATGGGCTATAAGTTCGTGCCTGACCAGACTGGTCATGAAATATAGACTCTGAATAGTTATGCATCTGTGGGCAAGAAATATACAAATGCTTAGGTCAAGTTAGCATTTGAACTTAGTTTACATTTATTTTATTTTTTAAACTTTTAAATAAAAAAAATCTCTTATGACACTTGGTTTAAATAACAAGTTGGGCCTACAAAGTTATATTTCATGTGACTGAAGAAACTTCCAAGATTTCAGATACCAGGGAGTTGAACCCTTAATGACTAGCCTACTCTAGGAAGAACTGGTGCATACTATAAGTGGGAAGAACATGTTACAACTGGTTTAGAGCAGAGTTGGGGCATCAGCCAGACAGAGTGAATCTCAAGAATCTATGTCACAGTGACCATATTAAGAGAAACTCAGAATGTTAACTGTTGGAGGCGAAATACTGACCTGTTATGGAAATGACACAGTTATTAAGAGAAGCTCGGGGTGTTAACTGTTGGAGGCAAAATATTGACCTGTTATGGAAATGACACATTTAAGTATAGAGGATGGCACATATATGGTGATGTTTATATATATCCCAGTATATATATTGGTATAGAGTAGTAATGATAGCATACTCACACATAATAGGTAATGATATTAAACACAGAATATGTTAAGAGTTTTAGAGTACTTTGAAAGTCAGACAAAGAAGTTGACATAAGCAGAGAATCATGGGAAGGTTGGGAATAAAGAGCAAACGAACTAAAGGGAAATCTTATCAGGAAATCAGGCAGACTCGGCAGGAGGATTGACACTGCAGCTGGTGTGTCTCCCTTGGCATAACAAGGAAGGGGAAGAGATCAAGGGAACAGTTATGGATGGGTAATTCCCTGGGACTCTAAGGCGCCCATAGAAGGACACAACGAATTTAGGAGACAGTCATAAAACTTTGAATAACCTACAAATGAACCTTGGGGCTGAAAATGCATATGCAACAGGGGTCTCAATCAGATTGGTGTCTGCCATGATAGAGGGGTATCACTCTGGGTGTTAATATTATAATGTTGTAATTAACTTGGAAAGGTATAAAAGTTATGGACCAATGTAACTGGCTGCCTTTGTCGGCTGAGAGGGCACCAATGTTGGGGATGTGTACTCAAACCTCCAAAGTCCCATAGAGGGACTAATAAACGGCTACATTACCAACCACGTGTCTGTCTCTGTAGGAACTGCTTGCGTGGCAACTACTACCTAAAGGGAACCTGATCCAACATTAACAAAATGTGACGCCAGACTGCTTTGGCCCACTCTGTCATGTCTGACCCAGACCTCACTTGCACAGGTGCCACCAGATATTGGCTCAGAATTGTCCTAGGTTGTGTTGGTGGTGAGGCCAGGCTGTGACCCGGGAGACCTCCAGGGTTTGTTGTGGTTTGCCGTGACATGGCCTGGATTGGGTTCGCCATGGCTGGCCACCATGGTGGCCAACTGGCCAACAACGGCCACCATACCTACCTGTCATGGCAGGGAGGGGGCACACACAGATTCAAGAAGCTCCCTACCCCCTAGGGCCCAGGTCACGGGAACTTCTGGTTTGTGGCCCGACCCAGTCTAGACTGTGTCAGCAGTGGCTTCCCGAACTGTGACAGCAGCACTCTGTTGTCACGTTTGTTAACACCCTGTGTTAAGTGAAAACTGTCTCAGTCCAAGGAACTATCTTCGTCAACGAGGTGACCCGTGTCTTACACTGGTATTAAAAAAAAAAAAAGATAGTGAGGTCACATTTGTGGATGCTGTAGTGCGGGTGGGTGGGGAACCTCTGTCCTGAGGATCTAATTGAACTCATGGATATTTTTTGTTTGGTCCCTTTCCAATTCTTGGATCTGGCTCATGGATTTAATCCCTACCTCAACTGCTGAAAGAGTGAACTCAAAGAAGAAGGGAGTGGAGGTGAGGACATCAATGACAGGGGATGGATTGATCCATGATATGGACCATTGTCCCCTTCCTTCCTCCATCCTGAGTGCACCTCTTAAACACTGATGTTCCCAGCTCCTATCCAATTCATGGAGCACATACTCATTTTCAAAGTTGCTCTTGGGACAGAAAGGGTTCCCTACCATGACTGTAATCTTAAAAACTATAGGTTGGAAATTAAGCAATAAAGAGATGCAGCTTCTGCACAGGTAAGTAACTTAAGAGCTATTTGTACATGAAAATGGAGGAAATGCAATGATACAACGCATTTTCATTATTTCTAATCATTTCATTATCAGAGCATACAAGGAAAGCAAACAAACATGAAAAGATGCTAACACTTTTTAAGCCTCTCTCTACCCCATTTGAAAATTTGGCCTTTAGGTCACTTTAATTGATAAATGTCTAAGGCAGATGTTCCTAAACTTTGGGTTGGGACCATAAGTGGGGTCACTATCTGTGTATGGGTTGTGATCCTAACTGATATTACCTATACTTTACAAACCTATGCAGCTGTCTGTGGTCACAGAAGTATATAGTTTCAAAGCACACATGCATGAGAATCAAAAGCTAAATTGGCATAAATATGTAGTGCATTTGTATAGGTCGTCTGGTTTTATTCCTGACTCTGCCACACTGCATAAATGCCCTAATCTTGCCAGCCTCTATTTCCCATGTGTAACGGAGATAAGACCTGGCTTACAGGGATGTTGTCAAACTAACTTTATTAACGTTTGTAAAGTGCTTGTGCTTTGAGATCCTCAGTTGAAGGAAGTCCTTATAAGTATAAAACATAAGGAGCATAAGAAGGTCATAGGTGCCCTCCCTGACTTCTTATTGCAGAGAGAAAGGTTTAGTCCTTAATAGGTCCCAGAGCCAAATGTATTTTTTAATGTTAGCAGGCTCTTACGTTGTCCATATTTGTTCAGTCAAGTACAGAGTTTACTCTGAATACTATAACAGAAGATTTACAATACACATGGCAGCAGCTGAATCAAACAGATGGAAAAATGGGAGAGGTAATTCCCTGAACCAATCCACATAAAAGACTGGTGTATTTGTATTGCTTAGAGTTCACATGCAAGGAATCTGTTATAAATGTACCACATAAAACATTATACCCAAACTCGGAATAGAATAGTAGGTCACCTCACACATCTTTATCACTGGGTGTTTTTAGACAGACATGGGGGCAGTCCACCCCCAGAGCTGCTCCAGGGGTGCATCCCCACGTCTGTCCACTTTAGATGGACCCAGTGGGTTCCCCTGGCCACGGTCCACCGTGAAGCATGCCTCCACCACGCCATAGACTTTCAGGCAATCGCCCGACCCTCTCAGCTGGTGCCCGCAACTCTATGATGTTGCCGGGGAAACAGCCAGCTGGGAGTGGAGCTGCAGCATGGGTCTACACCGAGTATATGGACAGCAGCCCCACTCTGGCCGGTGTCCTTGATTTGGTTGGCCCACTCTGCTGGCAGCACTCTGGAATGTTCTGGAGTGCCACTAGCAGGCACAACCTGCTCTGTTTCAACATCTGGCGGGCCACCTTCAGATGGTCTGGTCAGCTTGGGGATCAAGTGGGTTGGAGCTGCTGCTCCTGAAACTGCCGTCTGTTTACACCCATTGTCCCTTTCTTCTCTATCTTGCCACCACCATCATTTAACTTTAGAAGGTTTTTATCAGCTAGTTAGAATGGTTGCAATGTAATTTTAATATTTATTTTACATGTATAATTGTGAAGGATTTCAGTGGGATTTTTTTCCCTTTTTTTTTTTAAAGAAAATGTTTTATACACGTTGTTGCTGGAAAGCATTTTAAAGAGATTAAATCCGAGGCATCTGCTTTCTGAATACAAAAGGAGATCTTGCCTGCGAAGCCCAAAACAATTTAAAACATGTGAATTGCAGGAGAATTGATCTGTCCAGAACCAAAAGGAAGACTATATTTATAGCAGCTGATTTATTTGTTTGATATACAGTGTGTGCTGTGCTTTATAATTTTTAAGGTGTGTGAACAGGGTCACATTAGATATTACAGAAATAGTGAGCCAATGATTTACAAGACTTCATATTGTGCCTATTGACCTTCTCAATAAGAAAGGTTGGTAGTTGTAACAGCACTGAAAAATTAAACCCATGGGAGTCAATTTAATGTAGTATAAATTCTTTAACAACCAGCAAAATAGCCATATCAGCTGTTCCATCTGCAGATTATGTTTCAGTTGTAAAAAGCATTTTTCATTAAAAAAAAGGAGCATAAGCTTTCTTTATTCTGCAAAGTGTGTGTTTCTTCTGCCACAGTAGCAGCTGCTTCTACCTTTAGTGTACTAAGAATGGAAGCATTGTGTTGTAACTAGTGCACTCGGGGGAGGGACGGGGGGGGGGGGGAGAAAGAAAAGAGAGAAAGGAACTCCTTAATGGTATCACAAATAATTTGCCTCGTTTTCTTCTGAAAATTAATCTCTGCACTAAAAAAGATAAAAGGAAAGAAAGGTATGTCTATATTCATCCTTTGTTGTGGGTAAACACATTAGTCTACTCCACAATGAAAACAATATTAGCACATGGACAGCTAAAAATAATCAATATCTAGACCTAACAATTGGGTAATGTTTCATGTTAACACACTCACCATGAAAATGATAGGTGGAGGACAAGATATCTCTTTTAATTATCAAAGCCATGTGTCATGGACACTCCAGAAATAATGGTATCTGAACACATCTAAAACATTGTCAGATAACTGAAAGACAAAAAACATTCAAACTGTGTTCTTCCATATGATTTAAATTCATTTTCTTGCAAGGTTATCTGGCTACCAACTGCCCTGCACAGCTGGAAGCTAGCAAACTGGGGAGATGGGCTTCACACTTTTCTAGTTCATCTTCTTTAGTGTGCATGCCTCATCCACATGATGAGTGGACTTCAGTGTACATCCACAATTGCAAGAAATTGGCCAATACTAGTGGCATAAAGTCATGATTAAAATCACACAGAAAGAGCATCCCTTTCAAAAATAAATGTTAGTACTACTGTATTCCAAGAAGAGTACTTTTGTTTATAATTTTATTCTCTTACATAAATTCTCCTGCACGTTACCAACACCTATCAGCAGTCATATTTTTCAATATCCCACTGACCAAGCTAATCTTCTTCTTGTTTTCTAGCTCTTAAATGTAATTAATATGGCAGAACTTTTATACTCCAAATGCAGTGATTCTGGGAAATTTTTAATCTCTTTGAAGTTCGTGCATCACACAACAATTTGTTTTCATGTCTACGAGAAACAAATGGCAGAACAGTTGAGGGCAACGAGATAGGTGTTTTCACAGAAGCATATGGGAGACATGGATAAGATGATTTGCATAGTTCATGTTTGAGGGAGTTCTTTTTTCAGCTTAGCTCATCTGTGTGGGAAGTTCATTATGATATTTTCTTTACAACTTAGGTTTCCGCCAGAGGATTAGAATAAAGCTATGTATGGCATAGTGCAGATATCCTTTTTACATTTTAATATGGTGATATGGAAAACCTCCAAAGACACTACTAATTCTACTTCTGGTACCAATTATCTACAAATATAATGAATCTCCACAGAATGCATTTAAGCCATTATAGATCAGTACACTATCTAAAGGAAAACCAGTAGAGATTGTTATAAAGCATACATTTTAGTTTGTATCTTGTTTGCTGATTAGGATATTCTTGGAGAAATAAGTGGGTTAATGAATCATACTCAGCCCATCCGTATTAATGGTTTAAAATTCCACTTGAGCATTAATATTAAAGTAGAGGAGCTAAGGATATTGTATTGGTTTTTCAAACAGATGTAGTCAAGATTAACACCTGATTAAGTACTACAAAACCTGGGACAGCCATAATGTTTGTCTTGACCAGCTCAGATTTGTTTGATCTCACAAAAGGCAGAATGAACTATCTGAACTTCTTTAGTGAGTAGGTGCAAACACAGTAAGAAAAAGCATCATGCTGGCCTTTAATTGATGTAAACTTCCCATGTGTGGAACGCAGGAAAGAAAAACGACTAAGTACTAGTTATGAATGGTTCTTTAAAAACACAGGTACATTCACGCCATTGGCCCATGTTCCTCACTCTTTACACCCACACCAGACGAGAGTAAAACCGATATAAAATATTTATTTATTTCTACAATTTTATACCTCACTTCTCCTGAAAAAACAGGTCAGGTGGCTCACAATTTTAAACACAAATAAAAACAATTAACAAATTAATAAAAATATAAAATCTCAGCAGGGGAGAGTCATAAAAATTAAACAAAAAACAGAAACAAGAAAAGAGAAACAAAAAACCTCCCACCTCCAACCCTCAACCCCCTAACCTACCCATCCCCCTCGCCAAAAGCCTGACGGAACAGGCGGGTCTTACAAAATTGTCTAAAGGAGAAGAGGTCCGGGGTTATCCAGACCTCTGTCAGGAGGAAGTTCCACAGCCATGGTGTGGCCACTGAGAACACCCTCTCCATTGTGGCCCCCTGGAAAACCAGGGGGACCTCAAGAAAGGGACCCTCGGCAGACCGCAGGGACTGATCCAGAGCCTGGGAAGTGAGGTGGTCCCAAAGGTAAGTAGGGCCCAGGCTGTGTAAGGCTTTAAAGGTCAGTACCAACACCTTGAATTGGGCCCGGAAGACTATAGGCAGCCAGTGCTGAGAATGGAGCACAGGTGTAATATGCTCCTGGCGGCCTGTCCTTGTAAGGAGATGGGCCACTGCATTCTGCACTAGCTGCAGTCTCCGAACCGTTACCATGAGCAGTCCCACGTAGAGTGTGTACAATAGTCAAGTCTTGAAGTGATGAAAGCATGGATGATAGTGGCCAGGTCAAAGTCTGAGAGATACGGCTGAAGCCACTGTACCAGATGTAATTGGCAAAAAGCGCTCCTAGCCACCACTCCCACCTGGACATACAGATGGAGCTGGGAGTAGAGGAGCACTCCCAGACTGTGAACTGGGGGAACCAGCAGGGGCCGAATCCCATCAAAGATGGACAATACCACACCCACCGCCTTCCCCACTAGCATAACCTCCATCTTGTCAGGATTCAACTTCAGTCAGCTCACCCTCATCCAGTCTTCCACAGCCATCAGACACTGGGTAAGCACCAAGACTGCCGGGTCTGGGTCAGATGAAAACAAGAGGTAGAGTTGAGTGTCGTCATCATATTGATGACACTGAACATCATACTACCTCGCCCAGAGGCTGTATATACATGTTGAACAGGAGAGGGGACAGAATGAAACCTTGAGGGACTCCACATAAGAGGTCCTGGGTTGCTGAAAAATAATCTCCAAGCACCACTTGCTGAGTTCTGGCCAAGAAAGAGCGGAACCATTCAAGAACAGTCCTGCACATGCCGGCATGGTCTCATGGTCAAGAGTGTCAAAAGCAGCTACAGATCTAACAACATCAACAGGGTCGAAATACCCTGGTCCAGTTCATGGCAGAGGTTGTCGACTAAACCCACAAGCGCAGTGTCAGTGCCATAGCATGGGCAAAAGTTGGACTGCGAGAGGTCCAGAAATCCAATGTGGTCAGGATGCCCCTGAAACTGCCGAGCTACTACTCGTTCAATAACCTTCCAGATAAATGGTGAGAAAGTCAATGTTGAGTGATGGCTTTTTGAGCAGAGGCCGCACCACTGCCTCCTTGAGGAGGCTTGGGACTCTGCCCTCCCACAGGGAGGCGGTGACCACTCCCACCAGTAGCGGCCCCAGTGTCTCCCGGCTGGCCTTGACCAGCCAGGATGGGCATGGGTCCAGTTCGCAAGAGGTGACTTGGACAGTCACAAGAGGTGGCTCTGACAGTCCCAAGAACATCTGCTACATCAGCAGGCAATACCCACTGAAATTGATCCCACAAAACTAGACAAGGCAGGGCTTCCAATACTTCTGGTTTTCCTATCATAATAAGTGCAGCATCAAAATCATGGTGAATACAAGTGATTTTATCCATGAAGTAATCAACAAACATGTCACAGCAGGCACTGGAATATTCCAGTTCCAGGCGGAATTGTTATTAAAAACAAAGAAGAGTGATGATACTTTATATCCACTTTGCAGAGGGATAAATGACTAGATAAGGTGCAAGGCAGTGATGAATCAGACTCTCTCTTCCTTATTACATTGTACCTTTAAAGAAATTTTTGATACGTTATAAAGGGAAAAGAGTGTTAACTCCCATGAAACCAGCATAAGGTTTCCAAAGAAACATTAATGAGATTCCAGCACAGTCTGAATCCCGGAAAGCCAGAATAAACTACAAAATCAATAAATAATGGCCACAGCCAAGCAAGTGAAAAAGTTCCTATAACATTAATTTAAAAAGGCATAATCTTAATATATCAGATACCTCCAGGTGTAGGCTAAATATAGACCTTTTGTGCAGGAGTTTAACGGGTTGCAAGCATCTGGGTATAACTCACAGAAGTCTCTCAGGAAGGCAGTCAGACTGTTTATTCTTAGGTGATCAGGTCAAAGATCAAAGGGGAACACCAGGAGAAGAGCAACTCCAGGAAAAAACGATTTTAAAGGGCTTTCGTATCACCTACTACCATATGGCTTACGGAGATAGAGGATTTCTAATCATTTACTGTCCTGTCATCACAAGGATCCCACATTGAGCCCTCTGAAGTATCGCAGACCGCTGCTGACTAATAGACTCAGAGAAGGTCACACAAGAGAGGCAATTTCTTTTAGCAAAATAATGTAGAAAAAAAATCACAAACACACAGTAACTTTGACATTTGGAACAATATACAGTATCAACAACATCAGATAGAGTTCAGGGGAACTTCTAAATTTCATGTCAAAATATTTGTCAGAACTAGAGAATACCTCTTCTACGGGCATTTCTCTAAGAGGTCATCGGCTCCAGGGTTCCTTATGCTTGAGCCATAGTTAAGCAGCTGGCATTCCCAGCCTTTGAGATTAGAGAAGTTAAAAAAGCAGGAAGCACACTTGGTCACCAGTCCATATCTACACAGAATTGTTGTTCCTTAGTTTAGTTTTTTCTTTAATGGCATTCTGTACAGTAGAACCTCTACCACTTCCCTTGACTAGACTGTCTGCCCAAGAGCCCATCCCTTCCTAGAACCACATTCACCATTACCCTGAACCTTGTGTACAACACTTGTGTATGTTTTGTGAATACAAGACAATACTGTTGCAAGCTGGTAGTAATTTGTCCCAACTTCAAGCTGACTCTGCCCTGGTGTAAAGACTATGCAAGATGTTTGGCAATGGTGAGACTGGCTTGAAACGAATTTTGCTGGTAATCAGCCTATATACTCTTTCCTTTACTGTTGCCAATTATTGCTCTTATATCATTCCAAATAATTCCATCCTGGTTGTTTACATTCCTTGACATATGAATGCCATTATGTATGTTAAGAGGATGAAAATAGTTGTATAATTCTTTTTTTAAAAAAAGACATAGTACCAGTCATACCTTTGGCAATATAAAGTGCTTTACAAACAATGAATTAAACACTGATACCATGATCCACAAACCACTTATTCCAGAGTAGCCTGACCTCACCAAAGCCTGCAAGACTATGGTCTTTTTTACATGGATGCTTCCCTCCCCCCTGCTGGGTGTGCAGGTGGATGCTGGGGGGGACGTCCGTGTAAATGCCATGGCAGTGGGTGGGGGGATGGGTGTGTGCTCATGGAAACACCACAGGCGGGTGGGGGTGCATGTGCACTCCCAGTGCACACCCACCTCTACCCATCAACCACCCATGGAGCCATCTGACAAAACGGAGGAGGCTCCGTGGGTGGAGATGGTTGGAGGTGGGTGGATGCGTGTGCGCCTGTGGGAAAGGCAGCACACCCACCTCTACCCACCGTCTGTGCACACCCATCCCTCCACCCAGCAGCGTCGTGTGAAAATGGCGTAAGTGGCTATTGTATCATGGCCAAGATGTGCAGTGACTGGAAAGAAGTATTGTGCATTCAGGTTTGGATAAAACACAAACACAAAAAACCCCTTGTTGGCTTCTGTATTCAAAATACAAAAAAATGCCTTGCAATTTGCAGGTATGTGTGCCTCTCATTTTTCACTTCTAATCTGATGTTTTTAATTGTTGGTCCAGCAGTTTAAAGCATATTTCGTTTCATGATATGTTGTGTTGGTCGGGGGGGAATTTCTTGGCAGTGCTCCATGAGTGGGTGCTGCGTGGCTTACGGGAGTGCGCGTTCCCCTGCTCAACTATCAGACGGGCGTTTGGATGAGTGGCTCCTGGGTGGCCATGTGGGGTAGCATCTCATTTAAAAACACCCCAAGCAGATGTAACTCCCTGCTTGTTTCCCAACTATCTTTAGCAGGTTCAGAAATCTTGAGACACAAAATTGGCCCTGAGATCAGAATAGTACACAGAAATACAAAGTTTCCCCCCGTGCACATTCCTACTTAAAAGTCAAATATAAAGGCCACTTTGTACTCACAAGTAGCACTTCTGCTGCGAGGCTACTGGTTTTCCTGAAAATTAGGTGAATTAGACAAGCCACTGCAGTAGCTCTTGGGAACTGCCAGGTGATATTTAGCTCTCTATATTGCCACCAAATATATGAGAAGAAATTTATTCTCCATTTGTTATCCAGTCCTATTTATTTATTTATTTATTTTATTTAAACTCCACCCTTACCAAATGACTCAGGACAGCTTACAAAATGGATAAAAACAATACATAGAAAAAACCCAACCCTAGCTTTTCCCCTCGCCCAACCCAGCAATACCCTTCCCAACCACCCCCTCACACACCTACCCCCAAGCCCCCATTTCCTATCCCTGCCTACCAAATGCCTTAACAAATGGCAAGGTCTTACAGTGCCTCCGGAAGATGCCCAGGCTCGGGCTCAAACAAACCTCTGGAGGAAGGGAATTTAAGGAGTGTTTATCACATATAGAACCTACTGTCCAAATTCTTTTTTTTCCAAACCTACCAACATGCTTGTCTCATTGAGAACTGAACATGGGACCTGCAGAGTCAAAAACTAAATGTAGCCACGCTCCACAGCTAGGCTATAGCAGACTTGCATATGCTTTGTGGATCAGGGGGACAAGTAACTCTTGCCTCCAATGGACTACAATAGCTTTCAAACAGGGGTGGGGAACCTCAGGCCCGGGGGCCAAATGCGGCCCTTGGCAAGTTTTTATGTGGCCCCTTTCCAGTGCCTGGATCTGGCCCCTGGATCTGGTCCCTACCCCCAAGCACTGAAAAACTGAGCTTAGGATAATAGAGCAGCGAGGAGGGCCTGCACACAAGTATAGGGCTCAGATCCATGAACTGGGTCCTCCTTTTCTTGAATACACCCATTAAGCACCCCTGCCCCGCACCTCTATGTGGCTCATGGAGCTCATACTAATTTTCAGTGTGGCCCCTGGGACAGAAAAGGTTCTCCACCCCTGCTTTGGAAGAACCTGAGACAGAGTCTTGTCAACAACTGGCTTGCTTGATCTTCACTTCAGGCTGGAAAAATGTTTGCCTATCTTATTCCCTCAACAACCGGTGCCAAAGAGAATTCAGTACCGAAATTAAAATCAAGAGCCCAAGATAACAGAGAAAATTGCTAAAATCTGGTCATTCCTTACTGTTCCCACTGCCAAACCTCTAGTCCAGCAGTGGGAAATCTCCAGCTGCCTGTAGGCTAAAGTTGACCTGTAGCTGAAGGGGTTTTAAGTGCCCCATTTCCAGTTTCTGGATCTGACTGATGTGGAGAAACAGCCCCTAAAGTCAACTACTAAAAACTTGAGCTCACGAGAAGGAAGAATAGATGAGAGCATACACTTGAAACTAGGGGATGCATAGATATCATGACTTGGACCCTCCCCTTCCTTCTCTCATCAGCAGCACACCTCTTAAGCAATTCCTATCTGGCCTGCAGAGCTTGTATTAATTTTCAAACTAGCCCTCAGAAGAGAAATGGTTCCCCAACCCAAATCAAATCAGTTATTATCATCATTGATTTATACCCCACTCTTTTTGCCAAAGACTCAGAGCAGTTTACAAAAACAAAGAAGATATCATACAATAAAATTACAAAAGCCCAATGGGAAAAAAGTTAAAACACAATTTAAAAATTACAATCTTTGTTGCCCCCTCACAGGGGGGTTAGAGCATACCCCCCCATTCCCACCACCCCAACCCCCACATTCTCACAGAGGGAATGGGGTATAGCCACACACCCCACACCCCCAGAACTCCCTTTCTCACAGAGGGGTCAGCCCTGTTCCCAACAACAGCTGCCCTCAGAGGGGGTCCAGACATTCGCCACCCATCGTTCAAACCCTCCCATGCTTCCTCCCTGTAGGGTAGTGCTATCTACTGGGGACGGTTTGTAAGTACCACATTTCCCATAAGTCCAGGAGAAACAGGAAGCGGGAAAAACTTCTAGAAAGGAGCTCAGATAGCAAGGGCAAGGACAGAGACTGGGCATTTTTACACACACCTTAAAGTGCTGGTCTTTCAATCTTCTGGGTTTACAAGTCCACAAGTAAGTTCCAGATGCATTCTTTGCACACACACACACTGCCTAAAGTAGCCACAGCTGTAGACGTGAGGGGCTGCCATGAAAACCAAGTGACCACAGCTGCCTGGAGCAAAGCAGTTTACCAGGAGAACATTTTACACACAAAAGTTCTGGGAGAAGTTCTCTGCAGACGATCAAAGAGCCGGATGTTTAAGATCTGGGTGAGTGATTTAGACACAC
>QEPC01015474.1:6422615-6432945 GCA_003113815.1 Sphenodon punctatus | reverse complement strand
TAATCTAAACCAGATTTATATGTTCTTTGGAGTACATTGTACAGACAAGTTAAAAATAACTTATATGACAATTCTCTAATTGTCAAAGTGAAGTGGGCGGGGCCATGGAAAATGGGAGGGACCACAGGAAAGTGGTAGGAGCCATGGGAAAGTGGGCGGGCTGTGGAAAGCATGTGGAGCTGAGGGGACCCCGCATTTTGTGTTCGCCCAGGGCCCCACAATTTCTAAGGACGGCCCTGAATAAAGCTGGCCAATGCCTTGACCACCACCAAATGGCCACCTGGGCCCTGCCCTTTGGTGGCTCCTGGAGCCTTCTAAATATTCAGGAAGTAGAAGCAGCAGCACCAAAACAACCAGTCCAGCACAAAAGCTTCTGCAGCAATCCCAGCCGGGAGATATCCCCAGTCCCAAGTCACTGTGGTTGTTCTGGAGCCTTCTAAGATACCTGGGGAGTAGAGAAGAAGTACCAAACAGCCAATTCTGAGGCAATCCCAGCTTGGAGGTATCCCCAGCAAATCCCCTGTCCCCATTGCTTATACCTTCTTATCCATCAGCAACCCCCACCTCTCCTAACTAAGCTAAGTTCATGCACTTTCAACTTCTTCAGTGTATCCTTGTCTCTCCTTATGTACTCCTCTCCCTTGTTTTCCCTTCCTTGTTCATCCCTAGGTTATAAGCTCCTTGGCACAGGGACCATCTCTAATCTTGATGACTATTTAGTGCCAGGCACATTGCTGGTGCTATGTTAATAATAACAATAACAGCAATAATAATAGTAATTGTTATTATTTATTAAGCACAGCAGAAAACGAATAGTGCATATATGGGTCGTAGTTACACCCTGTCAGTGTATACTGCCAACTACTTACATGGACAGCTCTCGCCTTGCTTAACACTATGAACAGTTTTTAGATATTGCAAGGGGTAAGTGCTTTAGGGAGGTTGATAGGTAGACGGAATTCCAAGTAACCACAAGCAAATAAATAGTGTTCACTTTACAAATTAGACTTTCAGGCTCCAGCTTACCCATGTCACCTGCAAGCACTGAAATAGGTCCCATAGCATATTTAGTAGTGATTATTTTTCAACAATACAAGCTGTCAAAAATGTTGTAACAGGGCATTGAAATAATATTTGCACCGTACTGAGTAATTGGTAGAAATGCCTTGAAGTGTACAAATGTTTAGTGAAATGGTGTAAATAATGTAGAAAGCTTTAACTGTAATAATTTGTAGGGATGGGACTTTGGGCAAAATCTTGGCTCTTGTTTTATCGGTTCTCAGTTCTATTGTATCTATCAGTATTGGATCTTTAAAATTACCATTGCCATTGACTTCAATGAGGAAAACCGCAATGTTAAAAATCTGAGGGGAAAAAAGCAGTGCAAAAGAACCAATATTGCTGATACCAAGAATTATCTGTATTATTGGATTAGAACTGAGAGTGCCATCGGCCACTCTTGGTTCTCGGCAATATTGAGAGTCCCATCATTAGTAATTTGATATGGTTGTTCTGGTTCTCTCTAGGCTGTATGACCTTTGATCTGCTTATGTTATTGCTAGTCACAGAAGTAATGTCACCTTAGTGTATGGTATAGAAACATATAGGTCACTCAGAGGTCAAAGCTCTGCTTAAATAAGCAATCCATAATAAATATGAATGTAGGACAATCAACTGTCAATGAAATTAGTCTGGTTTAAGTCTGAACAAGCATGACTGTCTGAGGCTGAAAATTCCAGACACAGGATCGGTAGTCACGCTCCTGAGATATTGGTTCATTACCCCATGAAGGCCCAGATCCCAGCCCCCCATGCCCTCATAGGGGTGGTAGACTGATTAAGTTTGTATGCCCCAGAAATTGATGGATACGACTGGTTTTGAGAACTCTCTGGGAGATATACTATTGACCTTGATGGCTGCTCTGTCAATGACCTGGTCCCCTTGTGGGATGACATCTTGACTATTGTCATCGACATGGTTGCACCCAGATGTCTGTTTCCACAGCTTCATCAGCACAGCTCCCCCTGGTATCTGGAGGACCTGAGGAGATGGAAGCTGGAGAGCAGGTGACACTCAACTCATGCTGAAGCCAACCAATTGCGGCATAGATAGTTTTTGAAGGACTATGCCGTGACTGTGATGGCGGTGAAGAAAGCTTTCTTCTCCACTATCATCGTGTCTGCAAAGTCTCGTGCAGCAAGATCTAATTCAAAACTAGTTAACCTCATCAACCCAAGCACCTCTTTCGCATAGGTGGGTGATATCAATTGAAACTGATCCAAATGAACAGAACAAGACTGAGCTTCCATAACTCCCAACTCCAATCCTACAGTTGAAATGGCTTTGGTCGATGATCTGTGCCTTGAAATGGACAAGGGGAATTTTACCAAAGCTATTGGATTCCTGGACACATTTCAGTCAAGTTTTTGTCCTGGGTACGGCACAGAGACATCCTCTGAACAACTTTGTCTACATTTATTCAGAATTTGTTTCACAACTCTCTCCTTCTCTTGCAGTGCGTCCTGCAGTGGTGTAGCTACCATGGAGCAAGGAGACTAGGTTGAGCCTGGATCTGGACTCTGAGTGGCCCCTTGCCTGCAGCCTGAACACAGCTAGGACATTTTCAGAGTGGGTGAGAAAGGGAGCAGCAGGACTAGCATTTCATGCCTGCCCAGTCTGAACCTTTTCTTGTGGTGTTCAGGCCACTTCCAAAGGACTCTGCCAAGAAGGGGCTGGGTAGAGTGCTGTCTTTACCTCCACTCACTGTAAAATGTTTCTGGTGGAGGAGTTGCTGCTGGAAGCTAGGGCGGTGCCACCCCCTAGCTTAGAGAGATCCCATCCACTGCCTCCCCATCCTGGAGGCCCTAATCACTTGCCTGGGGGGTGGGGGCATAATTAGGACATTTGTCCAGACCCACCACAGCCTTAATATGCCACTGATGTCCTGGCCATTGTATAGAATGGATTTTACAAAATGAAGCTCTTAAGGAAGGCAGGGATGTGGTTAAGCACCTTCTTTTTAAATCTTCCAATGTTTCAGTTTAGGATTTTGAAGTCCCAACTTCTGGAAGGGTGAAGGGGGCATAAGGTATAGTGGCAAACACCACTACTTCATATTGATGCAATATTCTGTTTCAGTTTCCTTTTAAAAAAAAAAACACACTTGTAAAAGAGTTAAGCCGCCTGCAGAGTTCTTTGACATAAGGAAACTGGGGATCAGTTAACGAATTTACAGGTTTTTCTTCCAGTCTGCTTTACTGGAATTCCACAGAAACCACACCATCTAAAATTTCGCTAACCACGAGCACACAGAGCCCTGGTTTCAGCTGCCATATGTTGCAAAACTGAAAAAGCAACCAGTCTCTCAGCTTTGTTTTTCAGATTTAACACGTTCTGTGAATATTGATGATTTCCTCTTTTTTTCTGTACAAGTGCAAATGAAAAGAATACTATTGATACAGGGGGGTTATTGTGTGCAAAAGAATTAAAGAGAGCTGCTGCCTCACCCCTGGCAACGGCTTGAGAGAACAAATAGCCTGCTCAAGAATACAGGGGTGTTGAATGGCACAACTAGTACAGTTTCTGATTTCCTTCCCAATCATCTAATAGCACCCTTGTGAAAGTGTGATCAAAATGTTAAACAGCAGCACACAAGTCTTCTGTAGTATGAGTGTAAATGACTAGTGACACAGAACATACTATTAAATGATGTCCATGAAAAGCAAGCACTTAGTGAATCACCAAGCCACACAGTCTTGCAGTAAGAGTGTTGCAGAACTCATCCCTGAACTGATATTGCTGCTCTTTAATGTAGTTTCCAGCAAGCCATTCATCATATTATTTATGGCTGTGACTAGCCCCTTTTACAGGGTTCTTTTTTCACAACTTCGGCTATTCCACAGCTTTATGAAGCTGTGTGCACGCTGTAAAATAATGCTTGACCGAAAGCAAATGGGGGCAGGTGATTTCCACGTTGTGTCAGATATACAGACCAGTCATCAAAGGGAGGGTTCAGTGCTAGCAGCTTTGCCATGCTCTGCTTCTCAAAAACTAGTCCTAGGAAAAAATCTCAAACACTTTCGTTTTAGTCAAAACTGAAAAGACAGACCCTGAAATACCCAGGAATTAAGATGGAACAGAGTTTAGTCTTAGAAGAAGAAGAATTTATTTATTGTTAACCTTCCAGTCATCACAATATTAAATTAGACTAAGACATAAAACATAACAAACACTTTAAACAATAACTAAAAAATAAAATCACCTAGCCGGCAACAAAGAGAGAATATACAACCATGAACAAATGCTATTCACAATTCTGCAAACAATAGAGTTAATATAAATTAACTCCATAGTCACTCAACCATAACTCCATATAGATCAACCATAGGACCAAAGTTGATGAGCAGTTCATCAAATTTGTGGTAGTTCATAAAAGGAACATTATACCTATTTTTAAAAATCAAAGCATGATTCCAAAAATCAATTGCACGGCCCCTTTTTACTCTTAGTTGGAGTCCTTGGACATGAGTATCAGATGTAACTATTCCCTCTAGTTTGTGTGAACTTGCTAGTTAATAGTTTGTGTTGTGATGACCCCATATTTGAAAGGGGAAAAAAAGGTTGAAAATGGAGGGTATATTTTTAAAGTTTAACCTCCTCCCAGATTGGAACTGTCTTTTGGGAAATTCAACAGCAATAACCCAGCCCACCCCAATAGCTATTAGACAAAAATGAACTTGCAAAGGAAAAGAATGTTTTTAGGGCACTGTTACCGGGGAGGGGGTAAGGGAACCTGTTCAACACACACCCGTGCCAAAGGTACCCCTGCCTTGTGCAACACTAGCTGGGAGAAAAAGCCCGTCAGGATAGAATGGTGGTCTTTACCTCTAATCAAAGAGAACAGACCTCTATCATCATAGGGCGCACGGAAGCAGGCAGCCCCCGGGGCCACTCATGCATACACTCAATGCGGGAATGGATCCAGTGAAGGGAAGGCACGTGAAGGGGTATGGGGAAGGGCCCTGAGACACCAGGGCAAGGGGGCTCTCGCGCAGGAAGGGAGGAGCCCAGGTAGGGAAGGGAAAACACTCGTCCAGTCACGCACGCTCACACTCACCCACTTGCAACACGTAGTCCTAGGGAAGGTCACAAAGGAAGGTTCAGACACACGGGGCTAAATATTTGCTCACTCGAATGCTCCAAGTTTTCCTTCTCACACTCGCACAACACAAGGGGGGTGGTGGTCTCTCTAATCACCAGCGCTGCCGTCACTGCGGCTCTGGGCTTTATTCCTGTGGCCCCGCCCCTGTGCATGCTCACAAACACTCCGAGCAACGCAGCAGGGGCGGGGGAATCCCCACACTCAGTGATGGCGAGGAAGGTGTGGCCCCAGACTGGGGCCCCGCCAGAGACTCCGGCGGCAAAAGTGCGGGACACGGTGAAGCCGGGGGCGGGGCCCAAACAGGTCAGGGGCCCTGTGGCTGCCGCTGCGGAGCCAGCTGACTGAGCCGAGGCTGCTGGTGCCCCACAGGGGTGACAATACCCCCCCTCAAGGCTGCCAGCCAAGGGACTAAGAAGGGCCAGGCCTCGAGGGGTAATGAAGGTGGAAGGCTCAGGTAAGACGGGGGGGCAGAGATGCTGGTGGCCAGCTCCCATGAACGGTCCGCTGGGCCATAGCCCACCCAGCCTGCCACGGAACCACCGAGAATCCAAAGTGGCCCGGACCTCGAACTTGGGGCCGGCGACCATAATCTCAATGGCGCTGGGAGGAGTCATGGCACCAAGGTCTCGTATCTCCCCAGCTTTCTTTAACAGTGACACATGAAAAGTAGGGTGAATGCGAATGTGAGGGGGAAGTTTTACCGTATAAGTGACATCGTTAACTTGTTGGAGGACAGGGAAGGGACCAATATATTTGGCATACAATTTAGGGGATGGACGCATAGAGGGGTAATGGCGAAGATCAACCCATACTAAATCTCCAGGAAAAAGCTGAGGCAGGGTGCGGGGGGGCGGGTTCATGGCGGTGTTTATCAGCCTGGTCCTTGTAGTGCTACCGAGCCTGCTGGAGGATGCGGCGCGCCACTGCCTGAGCTTCCTGAATTTGGTGAACTAAGACTCTAGCTGCAGGGGCCAAGGCAGAAGGGGTCTCTAGTGCACCTATGTGAGGGTAGAACCCATAGGATACAAAAAAGGGGGAGGTTCCTAAGGAGGCATTGGGAGTATTGTTATATGTAAATTCTGCTAACGGAAGCCATGCATACCAGTCGTCCTGTAAATAGTTCACAAAACAGCATAAGTATTGTTCCATGTTTTGATTCACATGTTCTACTTGTCTGTTGGCTTGGGGGTGGTAGGCAGTGATAGGTTTAAGGGTAACTTTAAGAGAAGCAAATAGGGCTTTCCAGAATCGCGAAGTGAATTGAGTTCCTCGGTCAATAATTATTTCAAGTGGACAGCCATGCAGTTTCAAAATGTGACGAATAAAAAGGAGCGCCATGCATTTGGCTGTAGGTAACCCCTTACAAGCAATAAAGTGTGCAAGCTTCGTGAAGTGATCCACTACAACAAGAACTGTGGTATATCGTCACGATGGGGGCAATTCTACAACAAAATCTAACCCTATGCGTTGCCAGGTGCCTCGAGGTAGCAGGGTGACTTGTAATAGTTCTGCCGGATTGTGGCAGGCGGTCTTAGTCCAAGCACAGGTCACACAACTAGCCACATGGCGTTGGACATCTTGGCATAATGTGGGCCACCAAAAGGAGCGTAGAATTGCCTGTTGTGTTCGCTCCACCCCTGGATGTCTGGCCAGGAGAGCTTCATGATATGCCCACAAAATCTGGGGTTGACACAAGGGGGGGGACTATTACCCATCTTTGGTGCATCTGCATCCCATCCTGCATAGTATCTTCCGAAGGCTTAAGAAGGAGGAGTTCCCGGCGGGTCGCCTTGTGCAGATCCTCAAGGGACAGTTGCGTTGCCACAAAGATTTTCTTTTCCAAGATAGGCTCTTGACTTGCGGGGTTTGTGGGGCATTCCTCAGTGTAACGAGACAGTGCATCCGCTAATACATGCAAGCGGCGGTAACGGATATGAAAGTTAAAGCGGGCAAAAAATACCGCCCACCGGGCATGGCGTGCATTCGCGATGTGGGCCGTCTGAAGGTATGTCAGATTTTTATGATCTGTGATGACTGTGACTGGATGCTGGGCCCCTTCCAAATACTGGCACCAGACATCAAACGCTACCTTGATAGCAAGTAGTTCACGGTCAAGGATAGTGTAGTTGCATTCAGCAGGAGTAAGTTGCCTAGAGTAGTAGGTGCAGGGCAACAAGATGTCAGGATTGTCTGAGGCTTGCAGAAGGACGGCTCCAATCACACGTCCAGATGCATCTGCTTCCACGCAGAAAGGTTTAGAAAAGTTGGGATGTTGTAATAAGGGGGCCATGGCGAATGCCTTTTTCAAGAAATCGAAGCTATATTGTTGTTCCGGCCCCCAGTAGTAGGGGTGATTTTTTTTCAAGAGTTGCGTAAGTGGGGCTGTAATTTCTGCATAATTGGGGATGTATTGCTGATAATAGTTCACACTGCCTAGGAAGCGTTGCAAGGGTTTAACCGCCTTGGGCGAGGGCCACTGTAGTAAGTCCAATTTTGTGTGGATCCATCATCACCCCCGTTGGGCTAATGATGAACCCTAGGAAGCTTACAGTAGCGAGGTGAAAGGAGCACTTTCCCCTCTTGCAATACAATTTGTTGGCTCGCAATCATTGTAATACTTCACACATAGGTATCACATGCTGCTCCATCGTAGCTGAATAGATAAGAATATCATCAAGATAGGCAATAACATATATATCCAGAATGTCCTGGAAAATATCATTGATCAAATGCTGGAAAGTGGTTGGTGCGTTGGCCAGGCCGAACGGCATCACACAATATTCAAAAAGTCCATATCGCGTCCGGAATGCAGTCTTCCACTCGTCTCCCTCCCGAACATGTAATAGGTTGTATGCCCCTCATAAGTCCAATTTTGTAAATATTCGGGCCCCTTGAAGTTGATCAAGCAATTCTGGAATAAGGGGAAGGGGATATCTATTTTTGAGAGTAATGCTGTTAAGTCCTCTATAATCTGCACACGGCCTCAACCCACGGTCCTTTTTGGTCACAAAGAAGATGGGTGCCCCAGCGGAGGAGCTGGAGTGCCGAATAAACCCTTGATGCAGGCTGTTGTCCAAATATTGCCGTAAGGCCTGTAGCTCGGGTTCGGCTAATGCATAAATACGACCAAAAGGGGGTTCTTTCCCCGGCAGAAGATCGATGGGGCAATCATAGGTCCAGTGTGGGGGCAGCTCCATCAGTTGTGTTTTACTAAAGACATCTTGGAAGTCTACATACTCCCTCGGGAGTGTGAATCCTCGGTGTTGGATGCGGTAGTGGCGGTGACTCAGTCCTCCAGCCGAGGTTGTGGACAAAGGCAATGGCATACACACTGTGGCGCGTGAAATTGAAGTTGCTTCGATGACCACGTGATGTGTGGATCATGACACTGCAACCACAGGTCTCCCAGGACGACTTGAAAAAGGGGGGTACAAACTAAACCAAAGGTCAACGTTTCATAATGGTCCTTAATAGCACACGCCAATGAACGGGTACTCCGGGTAATGGGTCCTGAGACCAATAAGGAACCATCAATAGAGTGTATCTGTTCTGGGGGTTGTTTGGGCTGAGTGGGTATCTGGTGAGTTATAACAAGGTAATTATCAATGAAATTCCCCGAGGCCCTGGAATCTATAAGAGCCCACACTACCATTGAAATCTGTGGAGACACGCATAGTGTAATAGGAACCTGTAAGTGAGGATGCATGGCTATCAGAGGGGACAGAGGTTTTGACGAAGTTAGGACCGAGACGACCTCTGTCCGCCTCGGCCCTGGGCTTTTTCCACCTCCCTTCAGTGTGGGGGAAGAGTGGGGCACTCCCCTATAAAACAGGATGGTTTGCCACAATAGAAGCACACATGGGAGACCCTGCACTGCTCACGCTCCTCTTTAGTCAAGGGCCCCTGGGAAGCCCCGAGCTGCATGGGTTTTGGATCGGGGAGCCCGGGGCTGTCCTGGGGCAAGAAAGACTTTGCCACAAGCGGACGGATGTCTTGATGACGTTCCCTCTTTCGCTCAGCTAAATGATCCTCAATTTGGAGGGCCAAATTGGCCAATGCCTCCCAGGTCTCCGGGAGAGCCACAAACGCAAGTTGGTCTTTTATTTCTTCCCCTAATCCTCTATGAAACAGAACCTTTAATACCCCATTGGGCAAATTCAGTTCTAAGGCTAACTGTTGGAATTGTGTAATATACTCCAGCAGTTGGCCTCTAGATTGGCAAAGGGTCATAATTAGGGTTTCCATATCTCGCAAATGGTGGGGATGATCAAACAAAAAGGTAAATTCTTTCACAAACTCAGCATATTTACCCAACAAGGGACTGTCTCCCTACAATAGGGTGGTTGCCCACTCTAATGCAGTTCCTCCCAGGTTCCCAATAATGAAAGCCACCTTTAGATTATCTGTGGCATAAGTGTTGGCCTGCAGTGTAAAAGTAAATTGGCAGAGAGCTAGAAATCCCTGACACGCCCGCCTATTTCCCACAAATTTTTCAATATTTGGGTCCCTGGGTTCCCGGGGTGCTAAAGGGATCGCCCCAATGGTGGGGAGGGGCAGGGGTGTTGCTGCTACCACAATTGGGGGCCCCATGGGGGTAGGGGTCCCTTGGAGTTGGGCCACCGATGCAGCTAATCCCCTTGCTTGGCCTGGAGACCTTTAACATCCATGGCCAAGGATTGTATAGCATGCACTAACTGAGAAATTTCCTTACCCACATCCATGGCCTCTAAAAGCCCGTACTGGGGTCAGGGGAGGCTGGTGATTTTGTTACCGAGGAGGGGGGTAAGGGAACCTGCTCAACACACACCCATGCCAAAGGTACCCCTGCCTCAAGCTCCACCTGCGGGTGCAGCAGGACCCAAACAGATTATTGTGGGTGCATAACTTATGACGCCCGCAATTGATGATGGATCCTGCTAGCCACACCGAATCGGTGGGAGGGAGCCAGGGTCAGGTTGGGCTAGGTCAAACTCCCCAAGTGCAAACTCAGGAAGGGGTTGTAGGTTAGAAATATCAAGAGAAAATTCCCCATGTACGCCAATCTTTGGGAAATGGAGTAGAAAGGCAGGAATCTCAAAAGAAATGGTGAAAATTTGGGAATCTAAGGGACTAAAGTGGGCATCCCACCTGTTTGTGGGTGACACCATATTGACAATACAAACAATCCAG
>QEPC01015474.1:6367284-6398519 GCA_003113815.1 Sphenodon punctatus | reverse complement strand
GATGGGTAAAAAATAACACCTAAATCTATCTAATCTAAATAAATGATACTAGGGAGGTAAATATGTGGGATGGGTGAAATAGGAGGAGGATGGCAATGGATTAGGAACACAAACTGCTAGGAGAGGGAGACTTCTGAAAATGCCTGCTGTTAGGAACAGTGGTGCTAGCTCAGATGGTGTTGGAAGGGGGGAGGGCAATGACTTTTTTTACTTGCTGCACCCGCCTTACCACAAGCCCCATTGGCTCTGTTCAGCCTAGCCCCCTCCACCCCAGTTCCCCCGTCCCCCATGTCCAATCACAGACTGAGAACCCAGTGGTCTGAGGAGAAAAGGGATGGTGATTGGACAGGCTGGCTGCTACTCCAAGCCTCTCCACCACTGGCACCAGGAAGTCTGCTCCTCAGCTGCCTCCTCCTCCCTGGGCCTTCCAGTCACATTTTTCCCACCCGAACTCATTTGAACTCACCTGAATGCGGTCGAACTGTTTGGTCATTTTAAAGTTCAACTCGAGTTCAGTTCGGTCAGTGTGGGTTCAGTTTGGAAGTTCGATTCGGTTGTCCAAACAGACCGAGTTCGGTCCGAACATCCGAACTGTGTTCGCACATCCCTACCAAACACATAGCTCCCTAGTCAACAAGTTCCTTTATTTTTCAGTCCCAACAGTCTACTGCTTGTTGCAGGACTTCTTCAAGGACTCTGCCTAGTTCGCAAACTCATACCCAACATAAACTCGTAAAAATAACTGATAACCATTACTTCAAATTCCTCGATCCAGAGATCACCTCACAGACTTTCCCCCAGCCTGGAGATATTCCTCTTAGCTACCCTTTGGTCTTCTAGCTAGGTTTCCAACCCTGTCTTAAATATTCAGATCCACTTACCCTAACAGCCCTTGGCCAGGCAAATTAACTCCTCAACTGGGTTCCACGATATTAGGTATAAAGAGAGGAGGTGCAGCTGGAACCTTCCAGATTACCCTGCTATATACTCTGTATTTAAAGCAATTTTGGTATCAGACAAATAACAAATTAGAAAACAAAATATTGCTACGTAAGTAGTACAAGTTGTAGTCTAAAGTCTGGGTAGCCCCTGCCAAAAAAGGCTGCATTTTAAAATTAGACTTACAGCTTCTTTCACTCTAGGCAGTTCATAAGAACACAGAGCAAAAAGCTATCTCTAATATAGGACTCAGGTTTATACAAGGCTTTACGTGTCATCAGGAGACCTTAAATCTGATCCAACAGTTTACTGGCAGCCCCTGCAGAGTGCATAGGACCTGTGAAATATATTTCTAGGGACAACCCCCTCCCCGTTGCAGAGGAAGAAACTGCTATATTCTGCACCTACTGCCCTGACTTAAAGATGGAATCATTTCCACCGTCCAGTTCAGAGTTAGTCTTTCAAGTTCTGTGTTGGCACCACAGCATCTCCAGTCAATCTCCTCTTTTGTCAGTGGAGTTCACACTTTCAATTCTCTTTGATCTTTAGGTGCGAACATCTTGTATTACCATTCCAAGTCATGAGGTCATCTTTTATATTCTCCCATGGACACTGTTTAATTGCCCAGTCCAGCTCCTGGAAATATCTTATTGTAGCCCTCTTTTCAACAGCAGGCGAGCTGTATTTATTAGTATGCCTTTATTGGAGTCTAGAGCCCCAATCTACATTTGTGAGTAGTGGATGAGATCCATTAAGTGTTTCCCCTACTTAATGGCCTCTCCCCTATAGAACGTAGACCATTACCATATTTATGGCTATTTTATGTAGCTATATAACTAGACTAAACTGCTAGTATCTCCCTTCCCTCCCAGAGTGACTATGACATCCCATGCTTAAAGTTGTTTTGATGCTAATTAGACTTTCTCTCCCCCTATGTCTTATAACTGCTGTAAAGTGGGTTCCTTTCAGTAGCCCACCTTTAAATACCCCAGATCTCACTAATTACCTATTTTTTTCCATGATTCCAATTTATTAGCAAGGCTGTGATAAACTAGACCTGTGTACTCCATTAAGATTCCTTGTTTTCTGGGGAACTTCCATGCAGAAGGCTGGACATTTTTACAGTTTTAGGTAAATACTTTAAAAATGAGATGAGTATTGAACTACATATGAAAACAAACGAACACAAATCTGTTTTTCTAGTAAACAGTTTCCACTGTATACTTCCATTTTCAATGTTCTGTGAAGCATGGAAGCAGCAGCAAGAGACCCACACAGTAAGCATGGGATGCTGGGGGGAGACGCCAAGGTAGGACAACAGGCTGGGGTGTTTGAGAGGCGCCATTCCTGCTTGGCAAGGAAGGGTGGCCATTAGATCAGGCGGGAAGGGCAGACGGGGGCTACAGGAACAACTGGTAGGGATGGGTGGGGGTGTGTGCTGCCCTGCCTCCCAGCTCACTGGGAATTTTTACACACATGTTAAAGTGCTGGTCTTTCAATCTTCTGGGTTACAAGCCCACAAGTAAGTTGTGGATGCATTATACACACACACACACTGCCCTGAGGCAGTTCCTGGATGCATTCTTCACACACACACTGCCCTGAGGCAGCCTAAAGTAGCCACAGCTGTAGACATGAGGGGCTTCCATGGAAACCAAGTGACCACAGCTGCCTGGAGCAAAGCAGTTTACCAGGAGAACTTTTTACACACAAAAGTTCTGCGAGAAGTTCTATGCAGAAGTTCAAAGAGCCAGATGTTTAAGATCTGGGTGAGTGATTTAGACACACCGAAAGTTCAGGATGTAACAGCAAACATGCAGGAAAAATGTTTGTGTAAAAACACCCACTATCTCCACCTTCAGGCCACTGTAGTGGCCCACAGCCAGGCCAGCCCCAGCACAGCACTCCCCACTATCCCTTCCTCCAGCCTGCTGCTGGGGAGCTGAAACACCTGGCTAGGAAGGTGGGATGGGGGTGGGGGTCTGAACTAATAGATTTCCTTGTTGCCTTGCTACAGTACTGCCACTGCACCAGGCACAGACTGATCCCCCAACAGCAAGCACCCAGGACCTGCGCCTTCCTATATTTTATAATAAAAATGACACTATTAAACATAAAACAGGTGTTTCAACAAATGAATCCAATGCTAAGTCACTTTGGAGGCTGGGGATAGGAAGGGAAGGGGGTAGGTAGTGAGGGTGCAGGGAGAGAGAATGGTGGTCTGGCATAGTGATAATTTATTTTATTTCTTTATTTAATCAGATTTACATGCTGCCCTGGGCAGCTTACAATCAATAAAAACATCTTTTAAAAATCCCCTTATCCTTCCCACAAGCCTTCCTGAACCCCCTGTTGATGATGGCATCAATCTTCCCTAAAATGGGTACCCCCCCTCGCTGTGTAATCAAGGGCCAGTAAACTTGGACCAGGAGGGCTTAAAGGGACAGGCCTCACTGGTGACCAAGGGCCAGCAAATGTGGAAAAGAGGAGCTTGAAAGGATAGCCCCCATAGCAAAGAGGGGCTTGTAAAAAAGGATCAGGCCCAGCCAACATGGAACCCAGCAGAAAGTAGGTCGCTCATGTGAAATAGCAGTCTGAACCTGGGGGAAGAGAGGAAAAAGGAAAATGCCTAGAGTAAAGCATGGGGCCATTAAGAGGCATTCTTCCTATTCAGTAGAGCACCGATGACCGGAACTTGGAGCAGCAACCCCGCCCCTCCCCCAGGAATGAAGAAATCCAGGGGTTCCCTTGTGCCTTTTGTGTCCCAGGGAGCTGATCGTTAGGCCCCTCGTCTCATCCTTAACTACTGTCCAGTCACTGTTATTTACTCTTTCCCCCTGTGTCAAAGATATCTTATGCATCTTGTATGGCCCTTTTTGTGATGGAAGTAAAAGTTTTGGTTTCTCCCCTCATCAGCCCATTGTGTACCCCAAACGACCCATCATAGCCTCCCAATCCTTTGTCCAAAGCCCAATAACTGCCCCTGGTTTTGCCCTCAACCTCTGAGAAATCTTTGCACCTAGATACGTGCGGCTAGCCTGTACGTGTCTAAGTTAAGGGTTCTCCCAGACCTTGGTCTGCCCCTCCTCCTTCTTCCATTCCCCAAATGCCGCTGAATCCGTGGGTCGTCTGTCCCCTGTCAACAGGCTAGAAAAGGTAACCTCAGGTCCAGCTTCTCCAGCCACGTGAGGAAGCCTCTCTCTCACACACACAGACACACACACACACACAGAGGCCCGCTTTGCTGAGCCTTTTCTGGATTCCCCCNCACACATACACACACACCCTCCCTTCGCCTACCTTACTTTTGCTTTCCCAGCTGCCGCTCGTAATTTTCCCCTTTAGAAATCCCACCAGCCAGACCGGGGCTGTACTACTTTGTTTTTGTGTAGCAATAAACTTGTTGTTATTGGACACCTGTCTCTCTCTCTTTCTATTTGGGGAAGGTACACTGCCTGTAGCGTGTACAGTCCTCAGCCTGATCCTTTTGAACACATGGAGACCCCGGTTTAAGTAATTAAGCTAATTTCCCCCTGTAGTAAAGGAACGGTGATTATTGGGGTACATTGCCTCGAGAGGTCACAAGTGGGAGGTGGTCTCCTGTTAACACCCCAACTGCACCTGACTCTACCCCTGCCTGACAAACGGCTGGCCAAATAGAAAGGTCTTATCTGGAATATCGTTTCTGGAAGATGAGCAGGCTCAAGCTTAGACAAACCTCCAAGCAGAGGGAGTTCCATAATCAAGGGGCTGCTTTTGGAGCTGGGAGTGGAAAGGAAAGGGAAACACTGGGAAGTGGGGGTGCAGGGAAGAGTGGGGAAAGAAAGAGGAGTCATGGAGAATGGTAGTTTGGCATAGCGATAAGCTGCTTTGGGAGCTGGGGATGGGAAGCACTTGCACTTAAGGATGAGGGGGGGCATAGTAACTCAGGTAGGCTACGAGCTTCAGGTAGCCTGCTATCCCAGGCACACTGTGGTGGCACTGGGTCAGTTTCCTTCCTGAAGAGCGGGGTGAGAAAAAGCATAGGATACAACACGCCCCAGGAGGGAAGTAGGCCAGCGCCTCTTCTATCTGGGGAACTGATCCCTTCCCTGTTTGTGGTGTCCCCTCTGTCAGACCAAGGGCAGCAGCAGGTGATGCCTCAGCCTCGTGCAGGGGGCGAGCCAAGCAGAGACCCCAATGTGCTGAGTGCAAGGCTTGTGCTGCTCTGGCTCTCATTAGCACAGAACTTACCCAAGTAGGCATCCAACTCCTCTCCCAGTTACACAAGTCAACAAGGAACACTTAGGGATCGATCCTGGACAGCTCAGCAGTTGGGACTCCCAGGGATCCACTCTATTCCTGAGCTGATGACTGCAAAGCCCAGAAGAGATGCCAAGCCCTGACTGGTACGCTGCGCTCCCTGTAGGCATCTTCTAGGCTAGCTCTTCCAGCTGTGTGGGGCCATAGAATGCTGTAAGTAACCCAGCCATTTGCGTTCCTGAAAAAATACTTGTGCTAACCTTGCTGCCTGTACATCACTGTGAGCCAGAAACCAGATGGTGATAACCTGCAAAGACTTGCTTTTGCTTTGAATTTTTACTTTTGCCTTCACTGTTGGCTATAGGCACTCAATACAGTATGTGATTTGCTCCATAAACTCAGCATTGTTTGCATAGAAAAAAGTTACTTCCAGCTGTCAACCGCTGCCAAAAATGTGTGCCTGGGTGTTGATTGTATTGTCTAATAGCAATTAGTAAGAGACTGCTAGGGTCTACATTCCCTTGAGCTTAGTGAGCCATCTTCAGCTCAGTAACAGCCCAGGGAACACGCACCATCTTGTCCTTCGTATCACAAGCTCTGTCTTTACAACTGTATGCTAGCTACCAGTAAGAGGCATTTGTGTTGTGATAGGCTAAGACCACTTTCACACACACCCCCACCCCGGTGCATATTTTGGCTGTGGGAGGGAATGCGGAAGTCAGAATAGGTGCAGGGTTGAGCCGGTCTGAAAGCCCCCCCCCGGTGCAGGTTTGCCAGCAAACACATGCAGAAATACAGAGTTGGATTTCCTGTTCCATATCTCTGCCTGTGTTTGCCGCCAAAACTGCATGGGGGGAGGGACTTTCAGATCGGCCAAACCACACGCATAGTCTGGCTTGTGCATGCCCTCCTGCAGCCAAAATATGTGCAGGGAGGGTGAGGGTGTGAAAGTGGTCTACATTTTCAATTAATGCAGATCTATTAAACTCAGCATTCTCTGCACAGCAAAAGGTTACTTCCAACCGCAAAGTGCTGGCAGGTATGAACCCATATGGGTGGGTGGGTATAGTAGGCGCTGAACCACTTCCTGGGGTCAGAATAACCCAGAGGAAAGAAATCTGGGGGTGGTTTCTTCTTCCCATAAGTTTGCCATGGCTGCACATCATGACAGGGGCCAGGATACTTGGAAGGAGGGAGTGGGTTGAGCGTGGCACCTGCCCACATATTAGGTTTGCCACACTAAATCTGTGAGTGGGGAATGCCCGCACACACATGGATACATTTATTTTATTTATTTATTCCAGTTTTTAACCCACCCTTTCCAAATGACTCAGGGCAGCTTACAAAACAAATAAAAACAATACATATAAAACAACATTAAAAAACCCAACCTCCCAATTGTTCCCCTTTCCCACCCCACCACAAGTTGACAAAACCCTCCCAAACAGTCCCCTTGCACCTCTACCCTAAACACACACCAAACCTCCCATGCCCTAGTTCTACATACTAAGGGTGAAAACAGACATGATGCTAACTCCACTTTAACATTTCTTATGCATGTTGCAGGGTGCATAAAAAATGTTAAAGTTCAGTTAGTGTCATGTCTGTTTTCACCACAAAACGTGTGTGGGGGCTGCACAGACTGAATATGGACTCCAGCGGGCTATCGTCTCATTTGAAAACACCCAGAAAGACAACACTGCACTGGTTAGCACTTGGTTCACATTTGGAAGGTTTTTGGTGCCACTGAAAGAGCAAGAAACATAGACCCCCCCTCCTCCCAAGGCTACAATCATATCTGTGGCTCTGTGTGTGTGTGCATGTGCGCACATGCCATTTTGTCTCTACTTGAAGGGTCCTAAGTACAGAGAGAGTTCTCTGATGGGTGGTTAGCTTGGCTTTATGTTCTCTTTGCACCACCAAAGCAAGACTGCGGTTATAATTCTAAGGAAGGAAACTGTTATTTCTGTCACATTTGACTGTCAAGCTGTCGCATTGTGCCTCAGTTTCCACAAAAGGAATTTGCGCTTAGTGGTTCAGACCTGACATGAGCTGGTCTATAGGGTGCTCTTTTCCAATATGTGGAAACTCAGTTTACACTTTGCTAATAAGCCAGCCATAAGTATAGTAAAGACAATTTATTTGTATAAATGAAGCTATGAGACTTTAAGATTATTATAAAAATATGAAGTAATAGTTTACTTAAGTTCAAATAAAGACATAGTACAAAAGAAACAGTGTCAGTTAAAATACATGACTTAGAGCATATGTTATATCTTATAGATGTTAAGATCTTTGAATTTGTAAAAGAGCTGTTCTTTGAACAAGAAATGTCTTTCAAAGTATTATTGCTATGGTTGACTCAATGCATCATATAGGATATAACATATTACCCAGTCCTTTGCCCGATTCTGCCAGATGGAAAAGCCCCAAAGAAGGAACTGTTTCTGAAAAATCCATTTCTCCTCTCCCTTCTTATAGAATGAAATTTGCTTGGAAGTCAGCTAAAAATGAAAACAAGTCAAAACTGCTGACAGGGAGGGTTTTCTCAAAATACATAGTAAGAAGCCTGTTGATACATTCTAAAACAGGTTGTTATCATATAAGATAGGATTAACAATGAGTAAACGCCAAACAAACAAGGCCTCTTCCTGCCCTGCCTGGGAGACATGTATCCCTAAGGTCCTGTACCTTGCTACAATTTAGCAAAAGATGGTCCAAGGAGCCAACCACCCCAGGAGAACAATCACACAAACGTAAATATGGGGGAGACCCCTACAACGACCCTCGGTGACTACAGTGGGAAATACATTCATTCGATCCTCTACTCAACATAAACTGTTAATTTCATTAAGAGACAGACTTGATTATATCATCTGTTCCAGTATACAGACTGATTTTCCAGTATCTGGTCAAGAGTTCAGTAGAAAGGTCACTATAGGACAGCTCTTTAGGAAGTCATCATACATGGTCAAAAATATATGCCTATATACAGGATACATGACAAAGCATTTAACATGGCTTAGGGTACCCCTGTGTCAGAGAACAGTGTATTTGCCAGTCTGCAGAGGGACTGATGACCTTCTGAAACACATCTACACACCAAAACCCTTGTGGGAAAGTTTCAGCCTATTCCTAAGTCTATTTGAGGGGGTTTTATTATGTTTTTCAGACTTTTGAATAACGAAGGAGGAAATCACTATATTTCAAATTACATTGCAGCACTGTGTCATTTTTTGGGATGAGCAGTAACACTACTTTAAAATTTACCTATTCTATACAGTTCATCATTATTAATACAAAAGGTGAAACTACTTTTTATAATAAAACAAAATTTCTATATTGTCCAAGTCTCTGTTTCTCTGTCACTTTCACACTCTGAAAGTCCAAACAAAATTTTCTGGCCCTCAGCACAAATCAAGTTGATTACCCCATTCCTATTCTCTCCAATAGTTATTCAGCACATTTATTTGAATGAGAAGTTGTCAAATGACATTGAAATATTAATTTATAGTTTACAAGAGGATTTTGCAGCTGTTCGCCATTCTAGAGTAGCTCCTCTATATTGTCTGTGGAAATTATTATTACTATTATTATTTATTTTAATGTTCAGCAAAAGCCATAACATAAACAAACAAACATAGATACAAAGGTAATTGAAAGAGAAAAATAATAAAAACTATATAATAAAATCGTAAAAAACGAATAAAATAAAGAAATAAGTCCACTCTTAAACATAATATAATACAATATCAAAGATAGGGAAACAACCCCAAAATCAAGGAGTCCCCACCCCCCCACATTACTCCTTCTTATCAACCCTTCCATAACGTAATACATTATAGAGAAAGTAAGCCACCTTCTTGGCAAGGTCTCTGTCCCGACCTTCCAGAAACACAACCATGGGGGAAGTAGCTGACCTTACGGAGCACTCATTAAAGCCAGCTGACAACCACCTATCCCTAAGGTCCTGTACCTTGCTACAATTTAGCAAAAGATGTTCCAAGGAGCCAACCACCCCAGGAGAACAATCACACAAACGTAAAGATGGGGGAGACCCCTACAACGACTCTTGGTGACTACAGTGGGAAATACATTCATTCAATCCATGGCAAGGCACCTACAGACCTGCAGGGGGCGAGACAGTTGGGTATAAGGTGGCGGTAACTGCGTCTGTGGAAATTAGATGAAGGCTTGGAAAACTATTTAAATATGGATATTAAACATACACTTAAGTCAGCCCTGTGTAAGCTATGTTGTGAGCAAATGACTACTACTCTTCCTTTGGGAAGACGATGTTGACTGGGCATTTCCAGGAGTCTGAGGCTCTGCTCCTGTCAGATGGGTGTGATTGAGGGTGCTTTACATTCCACCATAGAGTGCCCTCTTTATTAGGAATTAATAAAAACCTTAATTTATCCTTTGTTGGAGAACTTTTCCTTTTTTAATAAACAGGAGAAATTAAGTTGGCTTTTTCAAAGTAAAGATCCGAGTCTTGCTCTTTTTTCTTTTAAAACTGAACAGCTTAGGGCCAAATTCCTCATGATATGATTGTCATGCTGTATCTATTTTTGTCTTTTTAGGAATATGTTATATTCCTATTTGGTTTTGTGTTTTCATATGTTTCGAAGTGACTGGCCATCATCCTTTTGATGTTTTATAGCGATTTGTATTATTTTATTTCTTGCTTGATTTTAATGATTATCTTGAGTTTTTTCCCCCATAATATTTGATGGTATGTGCATTTTTAATAAACCTAAATTATAGTTAGGTCTGGTGGAAAATGTGGGCCTGACAAGGTATGAATGCTCCTCCACAGGAATTTGTCATGTTCATTGGACATTCCTGACAGAACTGCAATTGAATTATAACCTCCAAATCATCTGAACTATAGGGATGGGCAAACAGATCACGGTTTGGGTTTGACTGTTCGGTTCAGTCCGGTTCGGTTCAGTCACTGCGTTTGTGTTCGGTTCGGTCGTGTTCGGTTTGGTTCGGGCGTTCGGAAAAAGGCTCTCTGTGCAAGAAATGATGGCCCCAGACCCATGAGGGCTAGAGTGACAGCTTCTGGATATTGGCCACAGCCCTTCCTGCCTGTAACCTGGCCCCAGAACCCTGATGACGGTGGGTCCTGGGGCTGGAGTGGCTGTTCCTTGATGCGGTGGAATGACATGCCTGTGTGCAAGGAATGATGGCCCCAGACCCATGACGGTAGGTCCTGGGGCTAGAGTGGCAGCTTCTAGATACATATTGGCCACAGACCTCCTTGCCCGTAATTTGGCCCCAGAATCCTGATGACGGTGGGTCCTGAGGCTGGAGTGGCTGTTTCTTGATGTGGTGGAATGACATCGCCTCTGTACAAGAAATGATGGACCCAGACCCATGATGGTGGGTCCTGGGGCTAGAGTGGAAGCTTCTAGATACATATTGGCCACAGCCCTCCCTGACTGTAACTTGGTCCCAGAACCCTGATGGAGAGTCCTGAAACTGGAGTGGTTGTTTCTTGGTGCGGTGGCATGACATCACCTCTGTGCGAGGAATGATGGCCCCAGACCCATGACGGTGGGATCCGGGGCTAGAGTGGCAGCTTCTAGATACATGTTGGACATAGCCCTCCCTGCCAGTAATGTAGGCCCCAGAACCCTGATGGTGGGTCCTGGGGCTGGAGTGGCTGTTTCTTTTTTTAAATATATCTATCTCTACACTAAATCTAACTGCTATTAAGTATTGAACTAAACCTATTGAACTAAATGGAATATTCTAATAATTAACTACAACGGCCTTGTCCTACTAACACATTGTCTCTCTATCTATCTCTATAAGTAAGCTAACTAATCTATCTATCTATCCATCCATCCAATATTACACATGGGGAAACACAAAGAACACAGGGAGGGGTACAAAACTGAAATGAAAATCAATCTAATCATAATCCTACTCTAAATAAATCCAAAACTTAAAAGAGGGGAAGGGAATCAGGGATGGAATAAGAGGGAGAGGGAAAGGATTCAATGGAGGGGGGAGGGAGGAAGGAAGATTGAACACAGGGAACACAGGGAGGGGTAAAAACAAAAAATAACACCTAAATCTATCTAATATAATCTAAATAAATGATAATATGGAGGTAAATGGGCTGGATGGGTGAAATAGGAGGAGGATGGCAATGGATTAGGAATAGGAAGAAACAAAAACTGCTGGGAGAGAGGGAGTCTTCTGAAATGCCTGCTGTTCAGGAACAGTGACTAGCACAGAAGGTGTTGGGAAGGGGGGAGGCAATCAGTTTTGTTTCTTGCTGCCCCTACCTCACCGCAAGCCCCATTGGCTCCGTGCAGCCTAGCCCATGGCCAATCGCAGACTGCGAAGCCAGTGGTCTGAGGCGAAAAGGGATGGTGATTGGGCAGGCTGGCTGCTACTCCAAGCCTCTCTACCCCAGCTGCCTGGAAGTCTGCTCCTCAGCTGACTCCCCCTCCCTGTCACGTTTTGCCTTCCAGTGAAATGTTTTTGCCACCCGAACTCAATCCGAACTGACCGAACTGTTCGGTCATTTTGACGTTTGGATCTAGTTAGATTCGGCAAGTTCATGTTCGGATTCAGGTTCGGTTGTCCAAACAGGCTTAGTTCAGGCTGAACTCCGAACTTCCGAACTGCGTTCGCTCATTCCTACTAAACTACTTTTGTTCCATCTCTTGCATTTGGGACCAGTACAACAACCATACTCTCTCTGGTACATGAGGCAGAATAAGGTAAAGCCAGTCTGATTATGTCTCTCCATCTTCCTCTCACAGTAATGCAATAGTACCATGGGTAGCCTCTAAATATCCAAGCCAGAGACATTTGGTGTAAACAGATGGACAGCAGCTCCAGAGGTGGCCCTGCCAGCCTGTTTCATTCCCAGACTGGCCAGTCCCTCTGAAGGTGGCCTGCCAGATGTTGTAGCCCCACTGGCGGCACTCTAGAACATCCAGACTGCTGCCATTGGAGCGGGCCGGACGAACCCAGGGCACTAGCCTGGACTGGAACTATTGTCTGTCTGCTCGGCGGACCCATGCTGCAGTTCCCTACTTGATGTTGCCCCAACAATATCAAAGAGTTGCAGGCACTAGCCTAGAGCATCAGGAACCTGGAAAGTTATGCAAAATGACAGAAAGTGAAATGATTAAATATTTGAATGATTAAATAATAAAACCATCTTACTCTGCAGGTTCACATTTCCCAAATTTAAAAAAGGGATCACTATATCCCTTTAAAAAGGGATTCACATACATAGTTCTCCCTTTTAAAAAATATTATTTATTACAAGGATTTAATATTCCACACCCTCCTGCCAAAGGGCAGCTTGGGGCAGCGTACATATTAAACAAATATTTAAAACAAATATAAAATAATATTATGAAAATACAATAAAACCCAACTACTATAAATACAATCTGAATGGAGCATAACCCCCAGCAATTCAACCCTCCCACCCACTACCCATCTCCCTCATCAAAAGCTTGGCAGAACAGCCAGTTCTTACATTGTTGTTGAAAGGAGGGGAGGTTCGGGGCCAGATGGACTGCTACCAGGAAGAAGTTCCACAGCCTCGGGGCAGCCACAAGGTACGCTCTCCCCATGGTTGCCACCTGAGAAACTCAGGGGACCTTGGGGAGGGTGCCCCCGGCCAACCGCAGGGTTCAATCTAGGATCTGGGGGGTGAGGCGGTCCCGCAGATAAGTGGGGCCCAGACTGTGTAGGGATTTATAGGTAAGAACCAACACCTTGAATCAGGCCCGGAAGACTATAGGAAGCCAGTGCAATGAACGGAGCAAAGGTGATATGTGATCACGATGACCCGTCCCCATAAGGAGATGGGTCGCCATATTCTGCACAAGCTGCAGTCTCTGTATCGTTACCAAGGGTAGCCTCATGTAGAGTGCGTTACAGTAGTCGAATCTTGTGGTGATGAAGGCATGTATGATAGTGGAGAGGTCAGAGTCTGAGACATGGTTGAAGCCGCTGTACCAGATGTAATTGGCCAAATGAGTTCCTCGCCACAGCTGCCACCTGGGCATCCAGGCAGAGCTGTAAGTCGAGGAGCACCCCCAGACTATGAACCTTTGGGACCAGGGAGGGGCAAACCCCATCAATGAAGCGGTCACCAACCCCTCAGCTCCTCCCACCAGCATCACCTCATCTTGTCAGGATTCAGCTTCAGACAGCTCACCTTCATCCAGTCCCTCCCAGCCTCCAGACACAGAGTATGAACTGAGACTGCCAGTCCTGGGTCAGCTGAAAATGAGAGGTATAGTTGGGTGTCATCAGCATATTGATAACACCAAACATCAAACCTTCTCACGACTTTGCCCAAAGACTGCATTTCTTTGCCCAAAGACTGCATGCTAAACAGGAGAGGGGACAGAATAGAACCCTGCGGAGCTCCACACGTGAGGCCCCAGGGAGAGGATGAGCAATCTCCTAGCACCACATGCTGAGTCGTCCTGGCCAGGAAGGAACGGAACCATTCAAGAACAATCCCACCCACCCTGGCCCAGTCCCGAAGGCGAGTCACCAACATCTCATGATCAACTGTGTCAAATGCAGCCAATAGATCTAAGAGGATCAGAAGGATTGACTGACCCCACTCCAACTCATGGTGAAGGTCATCAACCAAGGCCACAAGTGCAGTTGCAGTGTCATAGCCTGGATGAAAGCCAGACTGCGAGGGATTCAGAAAACCGATGGGGTCTAAATGCCCCTGAAGCTGCTGAACCACCCCCCGTTCAATAACCTTCCCTAAAAATGGAAGTTTAGAGACCGGCTGATAGCTGGCAAGGGAGTCAATGTCAAGCGATGGATTCTTGAGCAGAGCCCGTACAACAGTCTCCTTAAGGCAACCCGGCGCTGTCCTCCTGAAGGGAGGCACTGATCACCCTCACCAGCAACAGCCCCACCGTCTCCCAGCTGGCCTTAACCAGGCAGGACAGGCATGGGTCCAGTTCACAAAAGCTGGCTCTAACTGCCCCAAGGGCATCCCCCACATCAGCGGGTGACACCCACTGAAACTGATCCCATAAAACCAGACAAGATGGGACATTCATAACCCCTGGTTCTCCTACCATTCCAAACATGGCATTGAAGTCATGGTGAATATGACTCTAAACAATTTTTTCCTTGAAATAGTCAACAAATAAGTCACAGTGAGCACTTGAAGATTCCAGTTCCAGGTGGAGGGAGGCCAGACTGACCAGCCCCCTAACCACCTGGAAAAGCTCAGCTGGACATGTCTTTGTGGATGCTTGTGGACCCCTTCTTTGCTGCTCACACAGCCACCCCATAGGTTTTTAAACTAACTCTATGCCTCAATCTGTTGGCCTCAGTACGAGTACGGCACCATCGTCGAAGATACATATATCTTCATTTCTTATTTAAATTATATATAATAATTTTCTTTTATATTTATTATAGAAAGAGAAATGAAGAGACAGAGAACTGAATATATATATTGTAATATGTTTTTCATTTCTCTGTCTTTTAAATAACTGACTATTTTTAACTTAAATAACTGTCAAAAACCTCAATTTTTAAAAAGGGATCACTATCACCTAAAGAGAATTATGTAACTGTTGTTAAGACAGGCGAGCCAAGGCTGGTTCTTCTAATTATTTTATTCAAAATGGTTGAAGAAAATTGCAAGATGGGAACACTTTTATCATGTCTCATGTGAATTAGTTGGAAAAAAATATACACACTAAGATGTATACTCACCCTAAGGTGAGTAGGAGGCAGTAAAAATTTCCTGTTCCATCTCTTCTGTTTACGAGTGTTTATTACACAAAACTATCAAGGCCTGCAATTCTGCTGACGAGAAATATTTTCTAATGTCAAGAGACTGGTAGACCTAATCTTAGTTCTGGCCCAAGTTACATTTTCCTATTTACCATAGATAAGTTATTGCCTCAAGTAACATGTAAAACATGGAATTTTAATGCATATATACCTTGGTTTAGAAATTGGAATTAGAAGTGTTGAAAATACCATAATCTAAAGTAATTTATCTTTTATAATCTTGATTCTATCAGTGCATAATATTATTCACTTGTTTCCTGGTGTTAAGTCAATTTAAAGTTTTTTTCAATGGTGGCCTTTATTTGCATTGTATATTTTTCTAGAGAGGAGTAACGTATGGACATTTTTTTTCCAGCTGATTATATATTTTTATTGTAATGATTTCTTGTATATTGGATTATTCCAAGTGCTAATATTTGAATATATACCTCACTTATGCCTGGTATGATAAATCATACCTGGTTTAATTGTCTTCAGAGTCTGAGACTTCCTTCAGTTTTAAATCTTTAAGATACGAGACAAGCAAAGTATTGGTTTTTGAGTTCCACGCTGTAACTTAGGGACTCTGCTTGTCGTTTTGAACCTTGACTGTACACAAATGTCATCTTTGAATTTTGTGTAATATTCTAGCAAAGGTTTAATAATAATTTAAAAAATCATCAGTAATTTGTAGTTATACTGGTCATCCAAATCAAGGTTAAGAAGTACAGTCAATAGTTTTGAATATAAAACTTTATAGCATAAAGCAGGGATGGTGACATTTCCAAACACAAGAGCTATGTACCCAAATCTTCATATTGCCAAGTGTCATGTCTCTCTTACACAGAACCATTAAGTCCAATATTGAGGTTTGACAAGTCCAGTTTTCAAAATGCTGAATGAGCTGCTTGGTACCACTGTTTCCAATGGCGGCTGGGCAACTTCCAGTGTGGGGAGGCATGTCTAAACTTCATCCATGTGAGGTTGCTGAAAGCAGACTTTGAAGTCCATGAAGATTGGAGGCATATCTAAAAATGCCCTCAGAAATGCTACTGGGGTGAGCTCAGTCTTCAGTAAGCACAAGTGAATCTACCCTAAATGAGAGAGGCCCTATAAATACCCAGCTGTGAGGAAACCCTCGGTATGGGCTAGAGTCTTCCTATGCATTCAGGAACCCAAACGGTTCCCTCATTCCCACTCCCATCTCATCTGCAGCTGGGAAACAGGAGGACATGAATGGTGGAGTTCACTTGGGTAGAGGCCTAGGGCAGAATAGTCTAGAACACACTAGAGTAAATGTAAGCTTAGCTACTGAGCCACGCTGATGGTGCTGCATTTTTAATCCTTCAGCCCAGCCCAGTCCCTCCCAACACAGACAGTTCCCTGACTTCTCCCTCTCTTTATATACTCTGTTCCTAAGGGACACCTAAAGATTTAAACCTGAGGTTGCTTGTCTTCAAGGGCAGGGCTGCCAAATCTGCAGCAGGCAGAATAAAGGAAGCTTTTTTCTGCTTCCATTGGTCTGGGAATGCTGGAAACCAGCACCCACACCGATTGGCTGGGTTCTTGCATGCTTTTGAATGCTGGCCCTGCATCTATCAGCTCCATGGCACAGGTGCAGTAAAACTGAGCTGCACCTACCTCGCTCTGCCTCTCCATTCATTTGCAGCTGCAGGCAGCACTGAACATTGCTGTGTCTGTCTGCCCGTGTACTGGGGCAGGCATTTGGACATGGTGGAGTGGCAGAGCCAGAGCTGGTGTGACAGTTTACCTGATACGGAACTTTGCAAGGCAGAGCCCTGAGCACCCTAAGAGATGCTCTGGTGCAAAAGGTACCATGACCATTGTAAACAGGAGACGTGATGGAGCAAACCTGCCTAAGGCTTCATTGAAGACCAACATATTTAGGTTAACTACTGAAGATTCATAAAGGAAACCAATTTTATCCAGATTCTTGTTGCTGTGTTGGTCCCAGTTTTAAGAGATGGAGAGGAAATAGTTCAGATGATGTCTTTTATTGGACCAATTGCTCTTGCTAAACTTTCAGGGCACATAGGACCTTGCCTCATGCATTCAAACACACTTCTCCAAGCGCTACCACCCAATGCAGCTGATCCCATGCCCTGCAGATCCTGAGCAGCACAATGTGCCCACAATGGAGGTCTACACGACTGTGCACAGGCTCTGCGGTGCATGGGATTGGCCCCACCAATACTGCAGTGCTCTGAGCACCATTTGGCAGGAGGGTTTTGATAAAAATAAAATGTATTTATTATTAATATTTATTATTATCTCTCAATCCTTGTCCCGAAAGGGAGACTCTGCAGCACCTTGAAAAGACAAGGAAACTCAAATTCTACTGGATATAACAAATTAATACAATTTAGATGTAGGCTTCATAAGCCCCTATAGAAATATGTAACAGGCTTCTCTTTACTCCTGTACCTCCTGGATTCCCTTCATTGTATATAAATGCTTTGAAATATTAATGACTTTTCCCCCTCATAGCCCCTTCCCAAGTGATTGTTATATACACCTATCCTGCTCAATCTGCAGTTCTGACTCCATACAAGGTGGAGGAAGGGCCTTCTGTAGCCTGCAAACTTGCATCTGCTCACCAAGCTGATTCAGTGAAAGGTATCCTCTCAACTACTTTTGGTGCAGCCACATGAGTTGGGGCTCACCCAATCCCTGTGCAGTCCATGATGGGCAATTGTTACTGCCACACTTTTGGGCCAGCATGGAGAGCAGACCAGATGGTCCACCCCCTTCCCCATGCGGGGAAGCTGGGTGGGCCACTGTCAAAAGTTCCTCCATGCCCAGGGGTGGGCCAAGGCGTCAATCACACATGTGGCCACCTTCCCCTGGCTCACCCACCATCCTAGCCCCAGCTGTGATGTGGCTGGGCAGGAAATGGAGGCAGCATCTGCCACTCAAAGCCCTATGGCAGACCTCATTGCACGGCAGGCCAGATGGGGACCAATCCCATGAGCAGTGGTGCACTACTGCACATTGGGCAACCTTACCCCGCTTTGGGTAAGGCTGCACCCCTGGCCTTTTTCTGAGGACACCGGGTGTAGCAGCCAGCTGTCCACCCCACCATGCTGCAGGATGAACATCTGGTGACTGCCGGGCAGACGATGTACGGCATCACGCAGTAGGGCTGTCCAAACCGTGGTAACAGCTCATGTGGCTACACCCTTTGTCTCCATCTCTTTCAGATTATAGCTCCGTTCTCATGTCATACAGCAGGTTTACTAGGGGTGTGCAGTTTCATGTTGTTTGCTTAGCTTTGAAAACGAATGAAGCCCCAATCTTTTTGGAGCTAAGGTAATGACAACAAATGACTAAGCAAACAGCAATTGTTTGCTTTCATTTGTTGTCATTTCTAATTTTTTGTTTTATTTTTAATATATATATATTATGTTTATATATATATATAACAGTGTATGCACAAAATGCCCACCGGGGCCAGCCATTCTGCACATCACCATTTTGCGCATGCACAGACTGGCTGCCATTTTCCAAAATGGTGTTGATGCTGCTGGCATCATTTTGGAACAGGGCCGTGCATGCACAGAATGACTTTGATGGCCATTTTGCACATGTGCAGGGATTTTTTTTAATTTTTATTTTTATTAAAATGAAACAAAAAATGCATTAATTTAATAGAGGGGGCCACAACCCCCCCCAAATGAACACAATTTAAAAAACTAACATGAAAAAGGTAATGAAAATAAATGATGTGCCTGCTGCACGTTCCTGATGTTGAATCCAACCGATAGCCTTCTCTGCATCAAGGGACAGTAGCATGTCAAGTACGCCCACTGACAGGGCCGAATGATCATTTTTACAACTCTCCATATGTTAGCTGCTAATTGACAGACTTAAACAAACCCTGACTGTCCGCTTCTAATTAATCATAGCAGCAGAGCCTCCAGCCTATTAGCAAACATCTTGGCAAATATCTCATCATCCATATTTAACAAGGATATAGGTGAAAAAGAGGCTCAACCAAATTTACCTTTCTTGGGCTTCAAATCAATATGGGCTTCTACTGATCTGACAATTGAAGGTGATTCTAGAAGCAATTAAATTGATTAGCACCTTAGATTAGCCACCAGAATCCTTTCCCCCTTCTATATTTTGTGTTCATCAGTATTTATTCGACTTGGAAGATTTTTGTCACAGCGAGAGAGAGAGGGTGTTTTGAAATGAGCACAGCGGGGTAGTGGTGTCTGTGAGCACTGCGTGGCACAGCTGCAGAGCAGCCACTCGGGTGGAGTGCGTGGGTGGGATTCTAACGGGCAGCTCCCAGCGTGGCTACTGCCTTGCACGCCCCCTGCCACAGACCATGGGGGAGGGGGAGGCATGCCAGGCTGGCCTTTGAAAGTGACATGTCCCAGTGTGAGTGCTGGGGAACCTGGGCTCGCGGCTAGTTCCTGTGACTTGCAAAGGCTGTTTCCCTGCCCAACGTGCCTACGAGTGGCGGACCAGTCTGCTGATGTGGCTGGCTCACGAGTTCATACGCATGAGCACCCATTGCCACAGACCTTTTTGGTTTGCCCCTCCTGGTGCACTCCGGATTTATTGGCAGTGCACCATGATTGGGTGCTGCATGGCTCATGGGAGGGCCCTGCTCCAGCTTTTGATGGGAGGTCAGATGAATGGCTCCAGGGTGGCCATGTGTGGTAGTATCTTGTTTATAAACACCGAGAGAGAGAGGTCAATTTTTTATTTTTTTTAAAGCAGCTTCACTTGTCAGTTGTTTCTGGGATACATTTCAGTCTTGTGTTATTTCTTCTCTCCTTATTCTCCAGATCAAAAATTTTTTAATTCCTGCCTTTTAAACACCTGAAGTCCCTTGTCTACTTCAGTGAGTATATCTGAATATTGTTTAAGCCTGCGTCAACTTCAGTCGCTCTATCTTCTCTTATAATTCCCTGGAAGAGGCTTGCATCTCAGATTCCATTGATGTTATTTCAGACAGTAACTCTCTAATGTCTGCCAGTCTTTCTCCATTGTACGTTGCAAGTGGAACTTTGGTGCAGCATAGGGAGGTGTGCTGAGGGCCTTGCTGTTTCTCCCTAGCGGCTAACAAAAAATCTCAACATTGCAAGTGCATTTCTGTATAAGTTGACAGACTTTGGAGAGTTCCAAATATTTGTTAGTTGGTATTTTGTGTTGCTCATTTCTCTTAGCCATTTAAGATGCAAAGATGACTGCAGTGCAGCTCTCGTAAGGGGCAGAGTTCTTGCTGTTCCATCCTCAACTGTCCTCTTTCCTGACACAACCTCCCTCCATGCTCCCCTTTTGGGAGAGAACAGTGGGGTTGCTCACTGCCATGATTTTTCACCCTCACACCATTTTAGATGTGTAATTATGTTTTTCTAAAGCTACTGACATTTGGAGAATCTCAGATTGCAAACAGTCAAAGCCCAGGATTTAGCCAGCAAAGCATTTTGAGAATCAAAGCTGAAGTTTCTAGCCCACCTACTTTTGAAAGAAAAGCTTGAAAATATGAAGACATTATGGTCTAATGAAAGCTCATGAGGTAAATCAATAATACGTGAAAATGGCTATCATCCATTTTCTGGACTCCTAGCATTCTTTCCTGGCAGGGAGAAGAGCGGGAAAAAGGTTCCTGGCCCTGTCATTTCTCAGGCCCTTTTCACACCGGTGGTACCCACGCAGGCACACCAAGAAATCTGGGTGTTCATGCGTGGGTGCATCTCATGTGAAATCCACGGCGGGTTGGGATGGGTGTTCATGCGTGCAAGCTCCCATGAACGTGCATACACCTCCACCCATCGTCCACGCATGGAGCAACCGGCAAAATCGCCAGTGGGTGTAGTTCAGCGTGCGCTCATCTAAACTTTCCACCCGCGCACAGACCACAGCGCACACTGACCCCCCTGAGCCACAGCTCATGTGAAAAGGACCGCAGTCTCAATGGGTGCTTTTAACCAGATGGTAGTCCCGGTTGCCATGCCATCCCACTTCACCTCCAGGTTGGCTTTAAAAGTGCCCCCAACAGATGTGGAAGCCCCACCACCAGTGCTCCAGAACATCCCAAAGTATCACCGGCAGAGCAGGCCAGCCAAAGCCTGAAGCAGTGCTGCTGCTCTCCATCTGCTGAGCAGACCCACACTTCAGCTCCGTGCCAGACTGTCCATTGCCCCTTTCAGCACCATAGAATTGCGGATGCCAGCCTAGAGCCTTGGGTGATCACCCACAACTCTACGGCACTGCGCAGGCAGACCATGGACTGGAGAAACTGCCGGATTTGTCTAAAGTGGTGGCAAGGCTGCAAGCGGGTGGATTTGGGGGTGCACCCCCAGAGCGGCTCCGAGGGTAGGCAACCTTCGTGTCAGTCTGTTAATACCCCAAAACTCAGCTATTGGATGCTCTGAGGTTAAGTGGGAATAAAAGTACGAACTACTCATCTGAAACCAGGGGTGGGGAACTTTGACCTCGGGGACTGAATGTGGCCTGTAGCTAATTTTTATTTGAGACCTTTCCAGTTCCTGGACCTGAAGCCTGGATCCAGTTACCCTCAAGCAGTGATGGCAGTGGTAGCTGGTGGACTTTAAAGTTGGTGGAGCAGTGGGTGGGGCCTCTGTTAAAATATCATACTTTACTATGGAATACACAATGAATAAAAAGAACAGTGAAAGCAGATCTAAAAACTACACAATGTTGGTGGCATGCAATTGTGAACAAAATGCAAAGCTCTGTGAGCAAGTAAAAATAGGGAAAATCAGCAGTTGCTTCCGTAGATCAGGTGCTAGAAAGGAAAAGTGGCAGGTCAAGGGTTCAGGTTGGTTTTAAGTAAGGGAACATTATATGCATGTGTGATTGCTTGCTTTTTAAAAATCTGCTATTTCAAAAATAAGAATCCACAGAGGAGAGAGACCCTGTACTGTCAGGAGTGTGAAGAAAGCGTTAGGAGAAGCTGGGGCATTCAGTATGCCCCAGAGAATCCACATAGGAGAGAAATCTTGCATGTGCACTTACTGGGAAATGTTACACGGTGAGCTCAGTCCTCAGTACATACAGAGAATCTACCATGCAGGGAGGCTCTTTTCCCTGCAGGAAAAGCTTCCCTGTGACAATGAACCTAAGACTTAGGGTGTCTTTAGACATAATGTCAACGGGTGTCTCAATGTGTGTTTTGACCTTGATATGGTTTGGTCATGTGCTCACCATGTGGTGCTGCTTAGACACACAGCCCATCTTGGGGCAAATTGGTGTTTTGATTACCACCAGATCTCAGTACACAAATGCTGCCACCTCGTTCCCTGTGTTGTACCTGCTAATACACCATGTAATATCATTAGACACAGCGTTGACAAAGTGTTCAGCTGAAACACACAAATTGTCCTTGTGCTGTAATGGTGTTCACATCACATGTTCAACAGGTGGCCAAATTGGTACTGGGATTGTTATGGTGCTACACACAATGGCCAAACACGTGCTTAGGGGTTTTGACACCCAATCATTGTTATGTCTAAAGACGCCCTTAGAATGCATCAAAGAACCCCCATAGTCCACCCCATTCTAATCCTCAGTTGCAGTTGGGAGAGAGGAGAGAATGAATGGTAGTGTTCACTTGGGAGAAGGCATGGGGCAAAATACTTTAGGAAACACTAGAATAGATTTAAAACATAGCAACGGAACCACACTTGATAGTGCCAACTATTTCTAATCCCTCATCCCAGACCAAACCCTCCCATTCCTTATACATATTTCCCCTATCAACACAGACCATTTCCTGATTTCTCCCACTCTGTCTTTACATATCCTGTTCCAAAATGACACCTAATGGTTTTACCCTGGGGCTGCACAGTCAGGGCTGATTGACACAACTGTGCAGCAGGCAGAATAAAAGGCCCTGGGTGCAGCAACGTGGGTCAGTTGACAAAGTCAGCAGAACTCCAAACAGGGTAGGGAAAGGAGTACCTTAGTTCAGTATCTTAGTTAAGGTATAATTCAAGCAGCTATTTTGGTATCTGGAAACTCCATCTCCCCTCTTCAAAAGAGCAGTGGGTGGGACCACTGTTAAAATATCATACTTTACTATAGAATACACAATGAATAAAAAAAACCAGTGAAAGCAGATCTAAAACCTACACAATGTTGGTGGCATGCAATTGTGAGCAAAATGCAAAGCTCTGTGAGCATGTCAAAAAGGGGACATCAGCAGTTGCTTCCGTAGATCATGTGTTAGATCCCCATCAGAAAAGGATTCCCACCAGCCCATGGGTGAGCTGCCACTGATTGAAAGACTGAGCTCAGGTTAAGGGAGCCACAAGATGAAGGCATACACATAATGATAGGAGACACATCCAGGGCACAGATCCATGAAAGACTGCCTTTTCCCTTGTATTCTGTTGTGGCCTCTGAGGTCAGCTAGGAGCATCCTCTTGCAGGTACCATCTGCCCATAAAGTTTTCACAACAAGGCATGCTGAGAGGCATTCTCGTTTAGCTATAGTGTAAGTTGCCCTAAGCCTTATTGGGAAGGGAAGGGTAAAAATTAGGGTTGAAAGAAAAGCCTTTTTTTGTTTTTTCTGAGATATTACAAGATTTCATGTCAGGCAGACCCTGGCATAAAATTTCTCAAGATGTCTCATTTTCATAAATAAATAAATAAACAAACAAACTGTGTACGCACAAATGGCCACCAAGTAATTTTGTGCATGTGCAGACCTTTTCCAAAATGGCACCGGAAGCATCACTATCATTTTGGAAAAGGGCAATTGGTCTGTGCATACGCAAAATGGTCACTGCACATGTGCAGAATGGCTGCCCTTTTCCAAAGTGGCAGTGCTGTTGCCACGGCCATTTTGAAGAAGGGCTGCACTTTCACAGAACAGCCCCGGTGGCCATTTTGCACACGCGTAGTTCTGTTTTTGGTGGGGTTTTTCCCCTCATGTTCCTCAGTAGGAATGCAGTCGAGATGCTGCTGGTTCTCAGCTCATTCCTGGTTGCCAGAATGAGCCAAGAACCGGGATCCTTGCTGAGAAACAGGAGACTCACACGAGTGAGTTTCAGATCAAGTAAAAATTTTAAATAAATAAAATATAATTTCATCACCCCAGAGAGCAAGAAAGACATAACAGAGTGCATCAAATTTCAATCAGGACCTCGACTCACCCACAGGCTGTGTGACTCCACTTGGGGTCACAAGCCACAGTTTGGGAATGTTTGGATTTCTTAGACTGGTAATACTGTGTGTAGGGCTGAAACAGCAAGCCGCTGCAGTAGCTTTTTCCCATGGAAAAAGCTCTTCCGCAATGAGCGGCACAGTGCGATAGAGACGTTCATTCCACTACTTTCATTCTGCTACTTCCGCCGTTCCTCTTCTTTCATTCTGCTACTTCCATCGGCTGCAAAAATAGTAGAACAATGTTTATTCCGACAGTTTCAATTGTCCACAATTTCCATTGGCACTGCGAAGTAGCAGAACAATGTTTGTTTCAACAGTTTCTGAGATTGTTCCGACAGTTTCTGAATTAGTGGAATGCCGGCAGAAAAACTGTGGAAAGTCACAGGCAATTCCAAAATGGCAGAATGAAATAGTGGAGCAGAAAAAGGTGTTGCCGCTTCAGCCCTAATGCTGTGCTGGTGGGACTTGGAAGCCTGATAAAGAGACCCACCCAAAAAGCACATGGGTAAAAGTTTTTGCCTGATTGGAAGGGAAGCCAAGAAAGGATATTCTATCCTTTGACAGCACACTTGCATGAAAGAAAGCTATAAAACGGAGTGAGAGATTGGCCCAGTCACAAAGACTGTGACCCCAATAATAAGAATACAAAACATTGGGTGTTTTTTACACACACGTTTCTCCTGCATGTTTGCTATGACATCCTGAACTTTCTGTGTGTCTAAATCACTCACCCAGATCTTAAACATCTGGCTCTTTGAACGTCTGCATAGAACTTCTCCCAGAAATTGTGTGTGTAAAAAGTTCTCCTGGTAAACTGCTTTGCTCTAGGCAGCTGTGGTCACTTGGTTTCCATGACAGCCTCTCACATCTACAGTTGCGGCTACTTTAGGACGTCTCAGGACAGTGTTTGTGTGAAGAATGCATCCAGGAAATGCCTCAGGGCAGTGTGTGTGTGAAGAATGCATCCGGAACTTACTTGTGTACTTGTAAACCCAAAAGATTGAAAGACCAGCACTTTAACATGTAAACATGCCCAGTGACTGTTACCCAGCTTTTCTGTGTATTTATTCGATTTTAATTTCCAGGAATGTCAACATGTTGTTCTGTTTCCAGTTAATTCATCTCTCTCCTCTTGTTTTTGTAATCTTGTTTTGGTATTAATATGATGCATAGTGTTCCCACCTTATACTCCTGCTCCTTTCTGATATGACAGAGCTATTACATCATGAATTATAGGACTTTTTAGACAGTTTCCCCTTACAATTACTGCCAACTTTAATCAGTTTCAATGTCTAACTTTCAGTTTCTTAACCTTCAATTTATGAAAAGTGTTAGGTCTCAAATCCGCCAGTCATTACTCAGGCCTGTAGTTATTAAGTTGCTAGCAAAATAACTGTGGTAGCTTTGCTGGACTATAAATGTTATATGAACTCAGGATCTAACTTACAAATATGAACCACAATGGGCCTTGAGACCATGAACATAAACAGGCATTTGTTATGAATATTTAAAACAGCAGACTCATAAATGTTCATAGGAACATCATTACTGCAGCAGCATAAGGAATGTACGAACTGTTTTTAGAATGAAGTGAGTCCTGTTCCTTTTCTATGAAGTCCTGAATAGAAGATTGTTATATCGACATCTTGATTTTTCCACGCTAGGAGCAGATTATGTACAGAGGTAACTATGTATGCACATACACAGGCAAAAGCTTAAATCAGAATAGATGAGGAAGGCAATGGTTCTGAACCAAATACAAAACACTGCTATTCCACAAAGAGAATATCTACAGGAACCCAAGAAAAAGAACTTGATATATAGAAATGAAGAGCAAAAAAACAACAAAAAAACAAAAACCAAGAGCTGTCTGATTTTTATCTTGCCTTCACTGATCAGGAAATAAAGAGCCATTCAATGCTATTGTCTACTGACATTTCCGAATATTTATAGTTCTCTAGTAGTAACCTTTTGTTTGGTAGATAGTGAAGTTTGCACAGCATGCTGAGTATGTCATTAAACATTTGCCTGAAGATCTGAGTGTTAGTATCAATGACAGGGTTTCCTAAACATGTCACATTTCCTCTGGCTGTCATGAAAAATTATAGCTACTGTGACTCACACTTTAATAGCAGCTATTTGTGATATTTTAACCTAATGTACAGCCCCAGAGGAGAAACAACAGACACAATAAAGCATCTGCCAGTGACTTGCTCGAAGGTAAGAACTCTGAGTATTATTAGGATGCCAAATTAAAGAGAAAAGGCTCTTGTGTCAAATGCCAAAGGGTCTCTGTGTTTGCTAACTTCACTGTAATTTATGTCTTTATTATCTCTGAGAGCATGGACAGAGAAAGACAAGAAATATGCATTCTTGTCCATTTTCGGTTTATCTGTGGAAACTCTTCAGCTGTACTAATATTAGGGGTTAAGTGAAAAGAAAGACCCAGGATTTAGTTATACTTTGTCTTTTTTTGACTAGTAAACTACTTTCCTGTTAACACTATCTTTCAATGCATCTCAGTAATGGTCACGTTTTCTACTATAAAACATAGGTGTGCGTGTGTATATGTTACGCTATTTTTTGAAAGTGCTTTATTCATGAAAAATGTAACACATAGGGTGTTTTCAAATGTGACAGCAGCATGGATTAACTCGCTTTAGTGAGGGATAAACTGGGGGCCACTATCACATTGAAAGGTGCCCACCAGATGTTTCCCCGGTCTGGCTCCCAACCATGGTTGGGGCTAGTCCGGGTTGTGACTCGGGGAAATCCACCATGATCAGGATCTGGCTGCTGGACCTGGAGTAAAGCAGACTTTCACATCTGAAAGCCCACATTACTCACCACAGTCCAGGGTGGTGGGCAGGGGGGTGGGGAGTGGGTGCCATGGCGGTTGTCATTGGTCACAATGGCTTCCCATCAGGGAAAGGGTGAGCCACTGCATGCGCTGTGGGGGCAGAGGGAGACACATCCATCCAGCTCCCCACCTTCACTGGCGGCCAGGCTCCTTTCACAGAAGTTTGGGGGCCTGGCAGAATCCCAGCCGTGATGCTGGTCCAATGCTGGACCGGGTCAGTCTGTGGTGGTGTTCAGACGCTGCCACATTAGTTTTCATACATACATACATACATTTGTGTGTGTGTGTTCAAATGGTGGAAAAAATAAGATATAGTTCATGGTCCAGATTGCATACTCCAGAGTATTCAGTCAGACTACTCTGGACTGGAGCAAGTGATGTGAATCACAGTCCTGCTTAATTTCCAATGACATAAGAAGCCCCATATTACCATGACATTGTTCCATTTCCATATTAACCTCTTTATGCCCTTTAAAGATATTCTGAGATGTGAACTTCTTCAGTGTCTTCTACTAGCGCATTCTACAAAAGACAACAGATGGAATTCTATCATCACTAAAGTCACGCAAGGTGCTTCAGAACAATGAGCTTGATTTCAGTAGCTGGTAAGTTTCTAAAACATTTTTTGTGAACACTAAAAATTAGTGCTGTATCGAATAGTATTTCTGGGTTTCAGTCTGAATTCCAAAGTTCTGAGTAATTGGCCCAAGCACTCAGTGGCACTTCAGTGCTGTTTCCAAAGTTTCAGAATTCGGAAATGGAATTCTGGACCTCGGAAAATTTCAGAAACACTGAACTTTTTGGTGCCAGAAGACAACCCCCCAAAAAGTGCAACTGCGTGCAGAAATAAAAAGCAACAACAGTAGTGTACCCACAGCATGGCCCGCCATCAGCAGTGAGTGCACCCACTTCAATCATTATGCCAAGCAAGCAGTGCACAAAAATGCAGACTAGCACGAACGGGATATTCGCTCAAGAAGAATACAACAACCCCACAAAACAATGTGCACTGGTAATTTGAACAGACCAGGCAAACAGAAGTGGAGCCAGGCAGAGAAATCCCAGTCTGGCCTCATGGTGCCAACCAAGCAACAAACAGAACAATAGTAGAACTTACAGTTACACTTTACAATTAGGCTGTCCTGTGCCATGCCACAGTCTAGACAACACACACAACCTCACAAAACAGCGTGCAACTGCATGGAGAAATAAAACCCACAAAAAGCCAGCAAGCCCAGCAGTCACAAAATTAAGAAACCAGACAATCACCTCCCCACCCCATCCCCAGGGGCACCATCTTGGCATAACATTGGTACTGGTAACTTGGACCAGGCAGGGGGAAGTGGAGCCAGGCAGAGAGATCCCCGTCTGGCCTCANGTGGTAGCTTTGCTGGACTATAAATGTTATATGAACTCAGGATCTAACTTACAAATATGAACCACAATGGGCCTTGAGACCATGAACATAAACAGGCATTTGTTATGAATATTTAAAACAGCAGACTCATAAATGTTCATAGGAACATCATTACTGCAGCAGCATAAGGAATGTACGAACTGTTTTTAGAATGAAGTGAGTCCTGTTCCTTTTCTATGAAGTCCTGAATAGAAGATTGTTATATCGACATCTTGATTTTTCCACGCTAGGAGCAGATTATGTACAGAGGTAACTATGTATGCACATACACAGGCAAAAGCTTAAATCAGAATAGATGAGGAAGGCAATGGTTCTGAACCAAATACAAAACACTGCTATTCCACAAAGAGAATATCTACAGGAACCCAAGAAAAAGAACTTGATATATAGAAATGAAGAGCAAAAAAACAACAAAAAAACAAAAACCAAGAGCTGTCTGATTTTTATCTTGCCTTCACTGATCAGGAAATAAAGAGCCATTCAATGCTATTGTCTACTGACATTTCCGAATATTTATAGTTCTCTAGTAGTAACCTTTTGTTTGGTAGATAGTGAAGTTTGCACAGCATGCTGAGTATGTCATTAAACATTTGCCTGAAGATCTGAGTGTTAGTATCAATGACAGGGTTTCCTAAACATGTCACATTTCCTCTGGCTGTCATGAAAAATTATAGCTACTGTGACTCACACTTTAATAGCAGCTATTTGTGATATTTTAACCTAATGTACAGCCCCAGAGGAGAAACAACAGACACAATAAAGCATCTGCCAGTGACTTGCTCGAAGGTAAGAACTCTGAGTATTATTAGGATGCCAAATTAAAGAGAAAAGGCTCTTGTGTCAAATGCCAAAGGGTCTCTGTGTTTGCTAACTTCACTGTAATTTATGTCTTTATTATCTCTGAGAGCATGGACAGAGAAAGACAAGAAATATGCATTCTTGTCCATTTTCGGTTTATCTGTGGAAACTCTTCAGCTGTACTAATATTAGGGGTTAAGTGAAAAGAAAGACCCAGGATTTAGTTATACTTTGTCTTTTTTTGACTAGTAAACTACTATCCTGTTAACACTATCTTTCAATGCATCTCAGTAATGGTCACGTTTTCTACTATAAAACATAGGTGTGCGTGTGTAATGTTACGCTATTTTTTGAAAGTGCTTTATTCATGAAAAATGTAACACATAGGGTGTTTTCAAATGTGACAGCGGCATGGATTAACTCGCTTTAGTGCGGGATAAACTGGGGGCCACTATCACATTGAAAGGTGCCCACCAGATGTTTCCCCGGTCTGGCTCCCAACCATGGTTGGGGCTAGTCCGGGTTGTGACTCGGGGAAATCCACCATGATCAGGATCTGGCTGCTGGACCTGGAGTAAAGCAGACTTTCACATCTGAAAGCCCACATTACTCACCACAGTCCAGGGTGGCGGGCAGGGGGGTGGGGAGTGGGTGCCATGGCGGTTGTCATTGGTCACAATGGCTTCCCATCAGGGAAAGGGTGAGCCACTGCATGCGGTGTGGGGGCAGACGGAGACACATCCATCCAGCTCCCCACCTTCACTGGCGGCCAGGCTCCTTTCACATAAGTTTGGGGGCCTGGCAGAATCCCAACCGTGATGCTGGTTCAATGCTGGACCGGGTCAGTCTGTGGTGGTGTTCAGACGCTGCCACATTAGTTTTCATACATACATACATACATTTGTGTGTGTGTGTTCAAATGGTGGAAAAAATAAGATATAGTTCATGGTCCAGATTGCATACTCCAGAGTATTCAGTCAGACTACTCTGGACTGGAGCAAGTGATGTGAATCACAGTCCTGCTTAATTTCCAATGACATAAGAAGCCCCATATTACCATGACATTGTTCCATTTCCATATTAACCTCTTTATGCCCTTTAAAGATATTCTGAGATGTGAACTTCTTCAGTGTCTTCTACTAGCGCATTCTACAAAAGACAACAGATGGAATTCTATCATCACTAAAGTCACGCAAGGTGTTTCAGAACAATGAGCTTGATTTCAGTAGCTGGTAAGTTTCTAAAACATTTTTTGTGAACACTAAAAATAAGTGCTGTATCGAATAGTATTTCTGGGTTTCAGTCTGAATTCCAAAGTTCTGAGTAATTGGCCCAAGCACTCAGAGGCACTTCAGTGCTGTTTCCAAAGTTTCAGAATTCGGAAATGGAATTCTGGACCTCGGAAAATTTCAGAAACACTGAACTTTTTGGTGCCAGAAGACAACCCCCCAAAAAGTGCAACTGCGTGCAGAAATAAAAAGCAACAACAGTAGTGTACCCACAGCATGGCCCGCCATCAGCAGTGAGTGCACCCACTTCAATCATTATGCCAAGCAAGCAGTGCACAAAAATGCAGACTAGCACGAACGGGATATTCGCTCAAGAAGAATACAACAACCCCACAAAACAATGTGCACTGGTAATTTGAACAGACCAGGCAAACAGAAGTGGAGCCAGGCAGAGAAATCCCAGTCTGGCCTCATGGTGCCAACCAAGCAACAAACAGAACAATAGTAGAACTTACAGTTACACTTTACAATTAGGCTGTCCTGTGCCATGCCACAGTCTAGACAACACACACAACCTCACAAAACAGCGTGCAACTGCATGGAGAAATAAAACCCACAAAAAGCCAGCAAGCCCAGCAGTCACAAAATTAAGAAACCAGACAATCACCTCCCCACCCCATCCCCAGGGGCACCATCTTGGCATAACATTGGTACTGGTAACTTGGACCAGGCAGGGGGAAGTGGAGCCAGGCAGAGAGATCCCCGTCTGGCCTCA
>QEPC01015474.1:6349082-6359900 GCA_003113815.1 Sphenodon punctatus | reverse complement strand
ATGAGATGCTAGTAGGAGGGTTCTCTCAGTCTCCAAGTGGTAGGGTTTTACTCAGCAGCAAGGAGTTCCCAGTGTAAACTAATGTTCTGTCCATCACATCTTAACGCTGAAAACTCTTTGTTGCTGGATTTTTGGAGACTCCACCTACAATGGACAAGCCCCTCCCTAGAGCTCTGTCAGCCATAAAGTTCTGCAAAGCCGCCAGCAGACTGGCAAGCCTTTGGGGCCCTGCAGCAAGGCTTGGCACATGGCCCCTCAAACCCTTGGGCCGGCCTGCTTACATGCCTTGAGGAAGGGTCTGGTGTGGCCTGAAAACTTGCATACTGTATTCAGTAGAAGTTGGTCCAATAAAAGATGTCATCTATACTACTTTGTCTTCATTTGCCAATGGCAGAACTATTGCATGTACCAGCACTACCTCAAGTCCAGTTAAAATGTGCTACTGTTACTGTAGCTGCTAGCATGAGGCCCATGATTCCAGGACATATTACCTCCAGGGTCTACTCTAGTGTTTGGGAGCATTTCACCTTACTATCAGAGGATATTACAACAGCTGTTTGTTCCCACTGCAAGGTTAAAATTAGTCACGAGCAGAACAAGCCTTGTCAACTTCTAGGCTCCCGAGCTATATTAGCAAATGTCACTCAGATGTTGACAATTCTCCAGTAGCAGATGAGGCTCAAAGTAAGCACGTTTACCAAAGTGTACAAGACATTATGCCATCTTTATCTCTTATCTGATACCATCATGGCAGAGAATCGAACATTAGGAGCCAAAATATCTGTATCTAGCCCAGAGAGGCAGTCCCAGTGTCAAGTAATACAAAAGCCATTTGTACAGATGTTTGAGAACAACCAACCATTTGACCCCAATCATTCAGTTGCTAAAAAATTCACCAAAATAATCAGTGAGATGACAGACTATGACAAAGGTCTATGAGTTATGATTTATGATATGGTTATTACAAACAGTGTTTCTCTATTTCCACAAATGTATGTATGGAAAAGTTGTAAAGTAGGAACTGCAGGAGAACCACAGAAGCCCATCTAGGTCAATACACAAAACTCACAAGAACAATAGAAGTTCCTACTTTTTGAAGTGCAGATGAACTAAAGAGACTGAGAGAGACAAATGCAGACATGAGAAAAAGGAGGCACAAAAGTAACTCATTTGCCATGAAAGAATTTGTGGGGTTTCTTCAACAACAGCAGGAACTACTGGAGGAAAGAGCAATTTGACCTCTAGGGCTGAAATGAGAATATGTTTTGATTCTCACAAGAATCTCGCAAGAATCGAGACCCCTTAGCAAGATCTCGAGAAGGTCTTGCTAACGGTGCATGCATCTCATGAGAATCTCATGTAAAAAGAAAAAAAGCAACTGCGCATGTACAAAATGGCCACCAAACCGTTCTGTGCGTGCACAGCCCTTTTCCAAAATGGCCCTGAAAGGACTGTGCATGCGCAAAATGGCCCAGTTCTTTTTCTTCCCCCACCCCCTCCGGTGTGGAGTTGGTGGCTGCAGAAAAGAAGAGAGAGGGAGACAGAAAGATGACTGACAGACGTAGGACATGAGACTCAGTGCAGGACACAGCACATATGTGGCTCTGGTAAGTAAAACTGAGGAAAAAATATCAATCAAGAAAGGGTCAATAACCGATTCTTGAGGAAATCAAGCTGAGAATCAACTGATTCTCAGCTTGAGCTGGATAATCAACTTGAGCTGAGTTGATTATACATCCAGCTCAAGCTCAGCTCCAGCTTGAGCTAGATAATCAAGCTGAGAAGCTTGATTATCCATGAGAATCGGGGTGGGGGTGGGAATGAGTTTCAGCCCTAATCCTACATTGCTGGCATGTAAGAGCAAGGACTTTGCTCTCTAAGATTTGGTGCCTATCCTGCAGTGAGCCAAGTCATGCACTTAGACCTCTTATACCTTTTAGGGTAAGATGTAGATAGATTTGTACCAAAAGTCAAGCTAGTATTCCATTAATTTACCATTATTTTCTGCATGCAACATCTGCATAAGTTCTGATCCCATATTGACAACCTTAAACTTTTTTATAAACTTTCTCTTTAAAAACTGGTATCTGTGTGTAACTGGAACATGAATACTGACAGTCTGAAGATATTCTTGGTTTCTATTCTGAAATGAACCTGACCCATTTTTTTTACGCAATGAAACAACCTCCAGAATACAGGTATTAGCACGTTCACACTTGTGGACTGGCACACTCTGGGTCTGAGAAATAGCAGTTGGAGTCAACATATGGGTAAACTGAGTCATGGCTAGCTTGGAGGCAGTTGGGGTGTCAGCCAGATATCGGGAACACCAAAAACCTTTGTTACTCATTAGAGACTGACATTGAATACTTCTCTTAAAGACAAAGACTTTTTAACTGATAAAATTGGTGAAATAAACCACGTTCCTTGGATTAACTGAGGGACTTTCCTCCAGCTTACCCTTGAAGGAGTCACTTCCCCCTCACTTTTCCTTCACCATGTTGTCTGTGAAGTCAAATCTCTCTAAAACAGGAATATTGCCATAGTGAGGTTTTCCTAAGCTAAGGAGAAAAAAATTATATCACATTTTTACAGAGAGACTCTAGAGTTCCATTTTGTACATAATCTCTCATTCAGGTCATACTTCAGGCTCAGGCTGGGTTGATGTTCATACTGAATACCAACTTCCCATCAAACAACTTGGCCTCATTAGGATTCGGAGACTATAGAAGTGAAGTCCAAACAGCTGTAGCTTCCAGTGCAGAGTCTGTAATGTTAACTGCTCAGTGACTGACTATGTTCAAACAACATATTGATTCAGCACTGTCCAAGAGCCTGACATTTTCTTTCCAAGAAACGAATGAAGAGAGAACATTTAACATGGAAGCGAATCCATTTCACCCATTCAAAATATTTAGCCCAGGCCACAAATACTCTCTACAAACTATACTTTAGCTTTTGCACTTGCTAGAGACAAAAATGACAGACACAGTGGGTGAATTAAGTTACACTTTCTTTAAGCCAGCACTTTCTTGCTAGCTGCAATTCAGAAGGAAGAGAAGTATAGAAAAAAGTAACCAACAGGAAGGCAGATGGTGGCATAAAAGCATCCTGATTTACACCTTTCTGCACCACCCTGTTCATTGCTTTCCCTGATCCACTCCTGCCTTATCCTTCCTCCAATCTACAGACTAGGGGTGGGACTTGACTGAAAATATCGGATACCGGTTGTACTGGATATCGGATCTCAGAATACTGGCTTAAAATCGGTATACCTGTACCGGATGTTTTCCCATTGAAATCAATGGGCAAGTTTTCCCATTGAAATCAATGGGAGAAAAAAGTAAAACTGAAATTACCTGTAATATAGACAAAATGTACAGATTCAATGACAGATTCACGTGTTGTTTTCTTAACTGCTAACCACCAGACCACATTTTGTGCCTAGTAGCCCCCACGACCACTACTACTTTTTTTTTCTTTAAAAAATACCAAAATAGGGTTTTTTTCCACAGCACTCACACTCAGAAGTCAGATCATCACACACACACACAGAGTATCACAGGAACTGCGAGTACCAGACTACGCTTTGTGCCCAGTAGCCCCCACGGCCCCCAGTAGCCCCCAACGACCACTAGTAACTAACTACTTTTTTTCTTTCTTTAAGAAATAGGTATTTTTCCCCACAGCACTCAGAAGTCAGATCATCACTATCACAGCAACTGCAAGTGGAGGACAATTGCACAGTGGCATGTGATGTCAGTCAGACAACCATGCAGTTTAGTTTGCTACTGCAATCAGAGGATGTCAGCTCCTGTCATAACACTTTGTTGTGATACTAATCTCATGATAGTTGTGTTGTTGACCATTTCAATTGACAACCAACCATATATTCGGCAATGCCTCCCAAGTTACAGTTCCAATGCCAAGCCAACACAATGAATTGAACACAGCAATCCAAAAGTAATCCCCACAAATAAACCCTCTCTCTCCTCATTTGACCATAGCCCCATGAGGACAGGCAGTGGAGACTCTCCATCTCCCCTGAGGCAGGGCTGAAACCAGCAGCCCAGCAAGCGCAGTTCAGAGATTGCAACATTGCAGCACTCTTTCCCCCCAAACCAGACCCCCAAAAGAGATCACGTTGCCATCACCTACCTTTATCCTGAACCTCCGAATACTCAATTTTAGTGCCCTCCTTGGCCACCTGTAGCCTTCTGAAGGTGTAGGCTTTGGGACACAAGCCTAACCTTCAGGCTTGGAGAACTGGGAGGACTGAGTTAGTTCCCAGTCCTGCGACAAGCCAAATCAGAAGACAATGGGAGAAGGACAGGGCAGAGGAGAAATAGGTGGGGAAAGGTTTTTGTTTGGGTGCACAAGAAGAGGAAGGGGAAGATGGGTTCCAGTGGGGAACAGGGGAAAGGGGACTCCATTGTTGTCATCTGCTGAAGCTCTCTCTTCTGCCCAGCTTTTTCTGTAATGTCCACAGTGAGAGCGATGTGAGGTGTGGAATCCAACAAGATCTCAGAGAAATTGAAGGGGAAAAGAAAAATGTGTGTGCTGTTTGAATTTGAGACAGATTTTTTAATTGTACCCCCACTGCCACCTTAATGTTGCTCCCTCCAAAGTAGAGGTACCATGGCTGCTGGCGTTGTGAGGCCTCAAGATGTACAGGGACTTCATGAGATATGTGGGAAGCTTGACAGAACACCACAGAACTCTTAAGTCCCTCTAAGTCTGGAACAGTTGTGAGTTATGAAGATGTTGCATTCCGTGCTGATGTGTAGAAGAGGTCAGTCCCACAGCTGGCAATGGCTGGCTGGTGTTACGGAGGTGCCTTCCTCCAGATGTAATGTGTCCTCAGACTTTAGTTGTGCTCTGGCACATGACTCAACTAAGACCTGGGGACAGAACTGTGTCTGGGAGGAGGTGAAGTGGTCGGGGGATCAGTTGCTGGAGGAGAGCATTCCACCCTCCCAATGCCCTCTGTACCTCTCCTTGGTGGTGGTCCCAGGCAATCCTATCTGTGCTGCAGAATAGAAAAAACTACGTTGCCATCACCCACCTTTAACCTGGCCTTAGTTTAACCTGGCCTTGACCATACCATATGCTGCATATGGGATGGGAGACTGCTGGGGTGGAAAGGGCCCTGCTGGGATGCTCCACTCCACAGAGGTGTGGACACGGAAAGAGCCCTGCTGGGGCTTTCCACTCCAGTGGGTGTGTGTATGTATGGGGCTGGCTGATGGGGTGGAAAGAGCCCTGCTGGGGCTTTCCACTCCAGTGTGTGTGTGTATGGGGTTAGCTGATGGGGTCGAAAGAGCCCACCAGTGGGTGTGTATATGGGATGGGTGGGCTGATGGAGTGGAAAAGGCCCTGCTGGGGTGCTCCTGTGTATATGGGCTGGGGGGCTGGGGTGACTTGTGTATGTGTGTGGGTGCCCCCACCTCCAGGAAGATGTTCTGCCCTCCCAAAGACCACTGCACCTCTTCCTGGGGGTGGGGGCGGGCAAATTTTGTGTGTGTGTGTGTGTGTGTGTGTGTGTGTGCATGCACACATATGGGATGGGGGTTGCTGGGGTGGAAAGGACCCTGCTGGGGTGCTCCACTCCAGTGGGTGTGTATATGGAATGGGGGGATGGGGTGACTCGTGTATGTGGGGTGGTGCCCCCACCCCCAGGAAGATGTTCCGCCCTCCCAAAGCCACTGCACCTCTTCCTGGGGGTGGGGGTGGACAAATTTTTAGAGTGTGTGTGTGTGTGTGTGTGTGTGCGCACGCACGCATGCATACATATGGGATGGGGGTTGCTGGGGTGGAAAGGGCCCTGCTGGGGCTTTCCACTCCAGTGGGTGTGTATATGTATGGGGCTGGCTGATGGGGTGGAAAGAGCCCACCAGTGGGTGTGTATATGGGATGGGGGGCTGATGGGGTGGAAAGGGCCTTGCTGGGGTGCTCCACTCCACAGAGGTCTGGACAGAGCCCTGCTGGGACTTTCCACTCTAGTGGGTGTGTGTATGTATGGGGCTGACTGATGGGGTGGAAAGAACCCACCAGTGGGTGTGTATATGGGATGGCAGACTGGGGTGACTCGTGTGTGTGTGTGTGGGGTGCCCCCACCCCCAGGAAGACATCCTGCCCTCCCAAAGCCCACTGCACCTCTCTCTGGGGGTGGGGGCGGGCAAATTTTTAGTTTGGAGTGGTGGTGAGTCAGTCACCCTGAGACTCCTGATCCCCACCTTACTCCTCACATACCACCACCCACGTTTCTTTGGATGGGGGCTAGGTGTGTGAGGGGTAAGGTGGGGATCAGGAGTCTCAGGGTGCCAAACTCACCACCACCCCATCCTCCTTGGAGGAGCGCGAGAGGGTGAAGGAGGGGGACCCTGAGTGTGAGGAGGAGGGTGGAGGTCTGGGGAGGCTCGGGGTCAACACCACCACAGCCTCCTTGGAGGCGCACGAGAGGGTGAAGGAGGGTGCCCCTGAGTGTGAGGACAACAGGGCTCTGGGGACGCTAGGGGTTTCTACCTCAGACTCTTGGGAGGAGTATGAGAGGGTGAAGGAGAGAGAGAGAGTGTGTGTGCGTGTGCGTGTGCGTGTGCGCGCGCGCGCATAAATGCACGCACTGCGCATGCTGCATGCTCCACAGGAAAATGATGGGGTTCAAGCAGAGGAACCCGAGTGGGGCTCTGAAAAAGCTCCTAAAAGAACTCTGAATTAAAAATTACCTTCTTGCCCTTCCAAGAGGAATGGGGTTGAAAGAGGGAAGAAAAATGGAATCCTTGGGGGCCGGCTGGCAGACGCCCAAGTGGCAGATGAATAATCATTCATCTGTAAATAAATGTGAATGGGAAAGAAGTAGTACTAATTCAGTACTACTTTTCCCTGGTGGTGTGGTTGGACTAGGAATGCTGCCATGCTGTGGTTTAAGCACAAACAAGGGCTGCTGCTGCAAGCTCATCGATGCCACCACTGACTGATTTGCAGGCTGATGGAATTGCCTGAATCTTGTCAGGATGGACACAGGTGCAGGGGAGTGAAGGTAGCAGGAGATGATATCCACTGTGCTGGGCAATCAGACACCACCAGGCCCCCCGCCAAGGGTATCGCCCTCCATGAACCCAAGAAGGGGAAGGTTGGTCTTGAGAAAGACCAACTGTTTCACAGTCTTCGGGTCCATCTTGGAATGATGTGGGCTGATGATGTCTCCAGCCACACTCAATACCTGCTCCGATGATACACTCGTTGGAGGACACGAGCTGTACTGCAATGCTACCTTTGCAAGTGGGGGCCACACCTGCGTTTTCTGGGACCAGTAGACCAAGGGGTTGGTGTCAACAGGTCAGGTGGGCTTGGCAAGATATTGAGACACAAATGTGTCTGCCATATCCTGTTCCTCTGCAGCACCACTGTCGTCTGCTTCCCCCTCCACCAAGTCCACCAGCCCAGAAACCCACAATTTTGATTGGCCCGCACTTGCAACCCCTGTTGAAACAGTACTTGCCCCTTGCAGCTGAGACGCCTGCACCGGGCAATACCGTCGCACCTCATCAACGAGCTCGACCCTGAAACTTCTGAAGGATTCAGCGTATGAGGTCATGGTCTTCCTGACCCGTAGGTCGAGTAGCGTGGCTAGGAAATGTGGCCAGCTTGCTTTCAAGGTGTTGAAACGCCGATTCAGCTCGTCGACCAATTTCTTCGCTAGTGCCCTCATAGACCCATGGAGGTCAGTGTGAGAGAGCATGACTTGCATACATCAAAGCAGGATCAGAAAGAGTGGTATCACCTGGCACAAACTGGTGACCTCCGAGCGAATCTTGCCAGTGGCCTTGTGAAATGGCTCCAGAATCTGCGTCAGCTGCTCCACCACTGTCCAGTCCTCCCCGGTCAGTGGTGTTGCTCCAATGCTTCACACCAAGCAAAGGGAATGCAGCACCTCCTTCTGCTCCAGGAGACGTTCCAGCATCAAAAAGGTGGCGTTCCACCTTGTGGCCACATCCTGTACCAGCCGGTGAAGCAGTGAGGCTAACTCCTCCTGCTTCTCTTGCAGCACCCGGCTGGCTGAAACTGAACAATGGAAGAAGCCAGCAATCTTCCTGGCATTTTCAAGGAGCACCTCAAAGCCCTTGGTTCCACTCAAGGCATTCTGAACAACAAGGTTCAGGAGGTGCATGCCAAAGCCACCATGAGTAATGGCTGCAATCATGTTTTTGGCATGATCGGTTACAAAGTAACTGATCTCAATGCTTGCACCTTGGCAGCGGACCTCATGCAGTTCACCGCATCAAGAACATTGTCTGACGTGTGCTGGCTGTCAAACACCTGGGCATGCAACAATGGCCACCGATGCTTTCCAGCTGAAACCGCTCCCCCAGTGCTGCTGCCCGCCACTGCGCCAGTGACAGGCACTGGTGACGACTGCCACCAGTGTGCGGTCAATGACAAATAGGCATGGACTGCACTCTGGTTAGTCCACAGGTCCATGGTAAAATGTACCACTGACCCCTCCACACGGGAGAACTCCACACAGAGCCGGGATCTAACCCTCCCGTACAGAGATGGGATAACCTTTGAGTGGAAGGTTTTGCAATAGGGGACACTGTAATGGGGCTCCAGCAATTGAAGCAGCCATTTGAAACTGACCCCCTCAACCAGGTTGAATGGCCTCTCATCCAGGGCAATCACTTCCCTAATTGCCTGGGTGATTGCCACAGCCCAAGGGTGGCTAGGTGCAAATGGCATCTTCCTTTCCCAGAGCATAGCTACAGTGGGCTGTGAAAAGGGCCGGGAATGTGAAGGGATAGGCTGGGTGGAGCGGCCAGCGCTCCTCCTTTTCTGGGGCTGGGTGGTGGGTGTAGAACCATCACCAGATGGCCCAGCAGTAGCAGTTGCAGTTGCAGCGGGAGTAGAAGATGGTTCCTCCTCCTCTGAACTCTCATCTACACCCTCTGCAACTGTAACCTCCCCACATTGGCACTTGGAACGGCACTCCGTAGGATCACAAATGTTCCCATGGTGCCATCTCAAGTGCATGTGAAGGCCAGTGGTGCCATATCTCATGGGATCTGTGCCACCCCGACTGATCTTGGCCTTGAAGTGCACACACACTACTTTGGAGGGATCTTCCACCCAGATATCAAAATGAGAACACACCCAGGATGTGATCTTCTTCATGCTGGTTCCTGGGAGGGCAGGAGCAGCATGAATGGTGGTCGACGTCTCCAAGGTAGTGGTCCTAACACTTGCGGGAGGGGTAGTGGCAGCTGGCGCTGCAGAGTGTGTGGGTGTGGTGGGCGGGGCCAGAGCTGGGGTGCTAGGGTGCGTGTCGGCAAGGGGAGAGGGCGGGGAAACTGGCGTGCTAGGCTGCATGTCAGAATGGGGCAAGGGCGGGGAAGCAGGCATCTGCATGAGGGAAAGGGCCTGCACAAATGACAGCTGTGCACTAGGAGCAGCAGCAGTAGTGGAGGTAGCTGGTGGACGGACCACTGCACTAGCAGAGGAAGAAGGAGCCACCTTCTTCTTACTGCTAGGGAGTGCCAGGGAGGAGGAAGCACCCTCCCCCCATCCCAGCCTCTTTGGAGGCTTCAAGACACGTCCAGAGCCTGTAAGTTTGGATGCGCTTGAAGCTGGTGTGTGTGAGGTGGGGGCCACAGGTGACCCTACCTCAGGTGTCTCCGTGCCAGACTGAGTGGGCTGCCTAGGAAGAGGTGTGGAGGTGTAGAGGTGGGGGGTGGGGGTGGAGAAGGATGTTGGGGCTAGAGGTGGGGGTGAAGGGGTGTGGTGATAGGTGGGGGATGGGGTGGAGAAGGGGTGGGGTGGAGAACTGTGGGTGGGTGTGGTGCTAAAGTGGTGACTGGGTTTGGGTGCGGAAGGGTGTGGGGTGGGGTGAAGGGGTGTTGCTTACCTGACTGCTGGCTACTCATGCGTCACATCTGACATGTTGCCAACAGACAATCACCAAAAGGTGCTCGCTGCTCCACTGGCTTGGGTTCAGAAAATAAAATAAAATTTATTTTAACAAGTCTCAAGGCAGTAGGGTACCTCAGGTTCACTCCCCAAGCATCTTGCCTTGGGGCATCCCACCCACACTGGGACAGGACCCCAGCAGCAAGAAGCAGCAACCAAAGCAAGCAGCACGTGGTGTGGAGTTCCACAGGTTAACACACAGTGGTGTGGAGTTCCACAGGTTAATGGGTCATTTCTGGCCTGGGGAGGGCACCCCATACCAAGGCAGGGCATGACCCACCAAGAAGCAAGCAGCACCCAAGGAGGCAGTAGCTGGAAACACGCCCCTTCCAAAAAACCTGCACCTCCACAAGACAAACCATGACACGCTGCAGCCAAATCTCTCAGGGCACCGCAGGTTCACTCCCTAAGCATCTAGCCTTGGGGCATCGCACCCCCACCGGGACAGGACCCCGGCAGCAAGAAGCAGCAACCAAAGAGAGCAGCATGCACGTCACACACACACTCCTGCAGGACACAGTGGCGTGGAGTTCCACAGGTGTGGAGTCCCCCCCCCAAAAAAAAACCCGAACACAAAAAACTAAAGTCAACATCAGAACATTAAAACAACCTTGGTGCAACCGCCCCCCCAAATACATTTACCACATGCCCCCAAAAGGAACCCCCCCAAACCAAACCATAAGACCAAAACCCCCCCAAAACAAAGTCCACACCAAAACATTAAAACAACCACCTTGGCGCAACCCCCCCAACAATACATTTACCATATCCCACCCTATCCAGAGGGCTCAGGATAGGTTACAAAACATAACCAAAATGCAATATATATGTAAAGCCCTCCCCCCGCCCCCCCCC
>QEPC01015474.1:6322599-6348103 GCA_003113815.1 Sphenodon punctatus | reverse complement strand
CCCCCCCCCCAAAAGGACTCCCCCCCCAAAACCAAACCAAAAGACCAAAAAAACAAAAACCACACCAAAAAATTAAAAACAACAACCTTGGGGCAACCCCCACCAACACACAAAAATACATTTTTTACCACATCGCCCCAAAATGAACCCCCCCAAACCAAAAAGACCAAAAAAAGAAGAATACACCAAAACACTAACCTTGGGGCAACCGCCCCCACCAACACAGAGATACATCATTTATTTACCACATCCCCCCCAAAAGGAAACAGGCGAGGACAAAACCACTACCTTTGGGCACCCCCATTCCCAAACATCAGATGGATGGCACACACACACCCACCACTATGGAGGAGCCAGACACATTTCCCCCTCCCTCATGGGCAGAACTTCAAGTTCAAAGCCTCCACCTGCATGCTCCAACATGGCCTGGCCACATGGACTGCACACACACACACCCCTCGGGATCCCACTGGCTCCCCATTAAATTACTTTCCTTCCCTAACCCTTGCTAAGGGGCACCAGGAGGTCCCTAATAAAAACTTAAAACCCCAAAAGAAAACATTAAACTTACCAACAGTCGCACACTTACTTGCCTCCAGCAGTATGTGGCAGTCCTTCACGATGCCAAGCCTGCTGTAGAAATGCCTTCCAAGTCAAAACTCCAGAAGTTCACAGAAGGAAAAAAAAATAATCAAAGTTACTATTGGCCAGCTGAGCTCAGCCAAGTGCCAACCCCCAATTACATCCCTACCCCCTCTAAAAATCGAAGGGAACCTTCAGGATTGGATGCCTTGAATTAAAAAAAAGGAACCAATGCAAGGCAGGACTTTAAAAAGGCGCTAAATGTAACAGTTTGTTACACAGGGAGGGGGCAGGGAGGGACTCAACAAGTGGTAAACAAAACCTGTGCCCAACTACTGCCTAACAGTAACTGCCAAAGAAAGTCCTTTTAAAAAAACTGAGATCCGAGACCAATGCAAAAAAACAGGTACAGCCTGAAATATCGGATCTTGGTTTTAATTTAATTGGTATTGATTTACAAAGCCCTGCATGGTCTCGGCCCCTCATACCTCAGGGACCGTCTCGCCCTCCGCGCCCCGGAGCGACTCCTTCGGTCTGCCGGGGGTGCCTTCTTGGAGGTCCCTCGCGTTAAGCGGGGGGCCACAATTCCAGAGACGCCGGGCCGCGTCTCTGGAACTCCCTGCTGGAGGAGGCCCGCCTGGCCCCAAGCCTATTAGTATTTCGGCGGAAATGCAAGACCTGGTTGTTCGTCCGGGCCTTTGGGGAGGGGGGTGGGTAGTTGAGTTTTATTCCCCTATCCCAAGCAATTTATATCCCAGGCCTTGTTTATATGTCATTTTAATGTTTATATGGTATTTTAAGTGTTTGGATTGTTTTAAATTGTATTTTATGGTTGGAAGCCGCCCTGAGCTGTGTTCAGGAGGGGCGGGGTAAAAAAGTAATAAATAAAATAAATAAATAAATAAATAAATGAATAAATAAATCCAGTACTGCCAAATACTGGCAATACCGGATCTTGGGAGAACCAGTATTCCCACCCCTACTACAGACTAACCAATGTATAGCTTACAGTACTGCCCCATCTGCATGGGGAGAAATCATTAAATAAAAATAAACCTTCCCCTTTAGCCTCGCCCAGCCAGCATTACACAGGAGTGACTGGGGCCTATGTCCTACACCTCTGAACAGGAAACCAGTCTACAGGTGCACAGGACCGCTCCAGGCAAAGCAACAGCAGGAAGTGCCACTGGACTAGATTACAGGCACAACAGGAACAGCTGCTTGGGGGAGCATCCACCATCTACGGGGAGGCCCTGCTCTCAGTCTTCATCCCTGCGCCTGCAAACTCTGTGGGCTGCCTCTGTCTCACCTGCAATATGCTAGTTTTTTCTTTATTGGTTGCTTTGAGCTTGTTGTTGCCAATTATCCGTTATCAGTAATTATTAAATGTAGTTGCATTTGCTGCTGCTTTAGTTTCGAATGAATAGTTACCATGGAAAACAGTTACCCAGTCTGTCTTATATGTACCATTTAGCAGCAGGCACCCGGATCATGTCAGAAAGAGCTAGCAGCAAACCATGCTCCTATTTGGGGAGTGGTGCATCAAAGGCCCAACTTCTGTTTATTTTTAATTTTGATGTCAAGCTTTTCTCTTCGGCACCATCTCTTTGTAGGGCAGACAAGGGCACACAATCCTCATCTCCCAGCCTGTGGTTGGCTCTTTCCAATAGTGGTTGGTCTGTCTTGCTCTGCTGTGTATTAGATCAGGAGAGAGAGACGCACCTGGCTCATATCCCTGAAGTTGTTTGCTTTCAGCTTTGGACAATATCCTACTGTCAGACAAACAAATATAAAATTCTGTCAGACAATCACCCACTCTCCCATTCTATTGCCCCAGAATGACTGTGCACTTTGTTTAGCATAATTGGCAGGCTCTGCTTTAAAGATGTGTTGCTTCACATTTTTTGCATGGAGGCAAATGTCTTTTATGCTCATGCGAAATGTAGGCAAGACTGGCAAACTCTGAGAGGTTTCCAACTAAACTATACTAGCAGAGGAGTATGTGGTAGCCCTGCACAGCTCCTCCCCATGCCTACAATAAACTAAGAACTTTTGCTGATATGTTAAGGTCATGCGCACCTTTTAAAACACACCGGTCCTTTTTATGGACTCTTTTCAATTGATTACTGACAAAATCCTGACGTGCTGCCAGTAGCAACTGAATCATATAGCAGAAAAGTGGGAGGGAGCTAACACTACCAGAAACCATAATGCACCGTTATTGGTGCTATATTACCAATGCTGTGGAGGACAGCTTTGAATTTCATTTTCAGAATCAGGCAATCATTCCCTCCCCCACTCTCTCATAAAACCAAACCTTTTGTCAGATGTAAGAACCTGGACATTAAGTCCTGACAATGATCTTCCAGCTGTGCAGTCTACATTTCTCAAATCAGTTATTTCTTAGTAAGGAACATGACTAGTGTATGCTGTTGTGGAGACGAAGGAGGACGCTTGTCAGCTACCATTTATGGACACACTTTATATCAAGGGCCCTTTTTACACAGATGGAGGTGGGTGGGGGGATGGGTGTTTAGCTACGGTGGGTGGAGGTAGGTGGGTGTCTGTTTACACAGACACCCACCCAACTCCACCCATGGAGCCTCCTCCGGTTTTCTGGAGGGCCTTGTGGGTGGAGGTGGGTGTGCGATAGGTGGAGGTGGGTGTTGTACGGGAGCACCATCCCACTCAGTGTTCACAGGGGTGAACACTGAGTGGATATCCATCCCCCCACTCACTGCTGGCCATATAAATGGATGCCCTCCCCCACATGAACACTGAGTGGGAGGTGGGGCATTCGTGTAAAAATGGCTGCTGTTAGAATGGGGGGAAAAAATTAATTAGGTGTTTTAAAAAATTGTTTCTCAATTGTTAGAAAGCCCAACAGGTCAATAGGTTATTTACAACCTTGGTTTATAATAATCTACAGTAACTTGTACTGATGTGCTTAAAAATTAAAACCATCTACAACACATGCTACTCATGACTGTAGAAGGTTAGTAAATAATTCATAAATATAATAAGCATGTTACAAAGTGTGACCTTTCTTTTGCTGCCAGCATTCTAACTCTTAATGGACTAATAGATAGAGGTTACTTACCAGTAACTCTGTTCTTCAAGAGAGCTCCACGAATTCTCACTAATGGGATCTACTTCCTCCTTTGCAGGCACCAGAAACTTCCTAGTTAGCAGTCTCCAGGCTGAATAAAGCCTAGAAAAGACTAGAACATGGTGAGGGCTCCGCCCCTCCATCCCCCCTCCCATCCTGAAGAAAGTGCAGGCTCCAGATCGCGTGAGACCAGGACCAGATAAAAAGGAGGGAGAAACCCTCGCCGCCTCAGTTCCTTCCAATCCTGTTGTGGAGCAACCAACTAGTGGTGCATCCAAGAACAAGGGAAGGCGGGTGGGACATGAGAATTCGCTGAGCTCTCTCGAAGAACAGACTTATTGGTAAGTAACCTCTATTTCTTCTTTGAGGATCTCTGCGATTCTCACTAATGGGAGAGTGAGCAGCAGTTATTATCACCTACCTCAAGGAGGGTGGAGGCGAGAATGCTAGTCAAACGATGAATGTAGAACTGCTCTACCCACAGAAGCATCTGCCCTGGCCGCTAGGTCCACTGAGTAGTGTCTCGTGAATGTATGGATCGATGACCAAGTAGCAGCCCTGCATATGTCCTGGATGGGCACACCGCGTAGATTCGTGAGGGAAGAGGCAATGGCTCTAGTGGTGTGAGCTCGCAGACGGGCAGGTGGAGACTTCCCTGCTAGATCGTAGGCCCTCTGGATGCAGAGGAGAATCAATTTAGAGAGTCCCTGTGAGGTAATTCTGCGGGTATGAATGCGGGATCAATACGCAGATCTACTTTGTCCCTGTGGAAACGTATATAAGGTGGAGATGCTCTAAGGGAGGCCAGTTCACTAACTTGTCTGGCAGAAGTTATTGTCAGTAGGAATGCTGTTTTGATGGAGAGGTTCTCCATGGAGTAAGTGGTCATAGACTTGAAGGGAGGCTCCATCAACTTGGCAAGGACGAGGTTAAGGTCCCACTGGGGGGCCGGGTGGGCGGTTGGAGGAAAGGTGTTCATAATACCCTTCCAGAATGTCTTCATGAGAGGGTGGGATAATAAGGTGTCCCTGTTTTCAGGTTGTAGATGAGAGGATAGAGCTGCCAGGTGGACCCTCAGAGATGGGGTTGATAAGCCAGAATCATGTAGATGCAGGAGATATTCGAATATGTGAAACTTATGGAGATGAATTAGAGGGGTGGATTGAGAGGTACACCAACTAACGAACCGGTTCCATTTGGCAGCATAGCATGTCCGCGTAGAGGCGTGTCTAGAATTCAAGAGAATGTCTGCGATGCTGTGAGGCGTGCCCTGGATTATGGACATATCAGCCAGGCGCAGAGGTGGAGCATTGCTAGGTTGTGGTGGAATATGGTCCTGTGTTGACGGGATAACAGGTGGGGTAGGAGAGGGAGGTGAAAGACCTCATTGGCCATCTCCTGGAGTGTCTGGAACCCCTGGGCCAGAAAGGTGTGACCAGAATCATGTGGGCTTGATCAGCTAGCGACTTGCAGAGGACTCTGTACATTAGAGGGAGAGGGGGAAATGCACATAGGAAGTCCCCATTTCAGGATATCACAAAGGCGTCCGATATTGATCCTGGTTCCGCCCCTGCTCGACTGCAGAACCTGGGGAATCTGGCATTCTCTTGTGTAGCACAGAGATCTATGGTGGGCATGCCCCATCTCACGGAGTACTGAGTTGCAGAGGGTCCACTCATGGTGGTCTGCGGTATGGCAGCTGAGTTGAACTGCAACCGTGTTGTCTTGGCCAGCGAGGTGGATTGTGTGAATATGAATGCCATGCTTGATGCTCCAGAGTCAGATCCTCTGGGCTTCTAGGGACAGGCGAGTGGAGCGTGCTCTGCCTTGCTTGTTTATATACCACATGGCTGTGGAATTGTCGGTAATGATGAGGACATTTCTTTTTACTATGTGCGGAAGAAGTGCCTTGAGGGCCCAATGAATGGTCCTGAGCTCGAGCATGTTGATATGGAACTTTTGCTCCTGTGGGGACCATAGGCCACTCACTTGTAAGTGGTCCATGTGGGCTCCCCAGCCCATCAGGGAAGCATCAGTGGTTATGGACACCTGCGTAGGAGGTGGCACTAAGGAGTGCCTTGTAGGATGTTGTGGTGTGTCTACCACAGTAGGTCGAGGATGACTTTGGGTGGAATGGAAATCTGCATATTGAGAGGGTGGACAGCAGCAGTGTAGTCTCGAGTCAGCCACTGTTGAAGGGTGCATAGATGTAGCCGGGCATATGGGGTGACTGCAGCTGTGGAGGTGAGGAATCCCTGCAGACGGAGAAAGAAACAGACCATCCTTATGGGGCGTGATGGGAGAGTTAGTATAGTCTGTCGGATAACCCTGAACCTGTTGGTGGGGAGACAGGCCCTTGACACAGAGGTGTCGAGAACAACCCCTATGAATTGCAGTTGCTGCGTCGGGACAAGATGCAACTTGCAAAAGTTCACTATAAGTCCGAGGTCCTGTAGTAGGGAGAGTGTCATTTGCAGGTGATTCAATAGTATGCGCCTTGAGGAAGCTACTATTAGCCAGTCGTCGAGGTACGGAAAGACTCTGATCTGCATCCTTCGTAGGGGGACAGAGATGACTGCGATGCATTTTGTGAATACTCTGGTTTCAGTGGAAAGACTGAAGGGAAGTACTGTATATTGGAAGTGTTGATTTCCTACAATGGAACACAAATAACGTCTATGCACTGGATTTATCGAAATATGGAAGTAAGCGTCCTGCAGATCGAGAGAAGATAGCCAATCTCGGTGGAGGCCGAGCATAATGATGGGAAGGGTGACCATACGGAACTTGAACCTTCTGATAAATTTATTTAAATAGCGAAGGTCGAGGATAGGTCTACAACCCTCATCTTTTTTAGGTACGATGAAATAACTGGAGTAAAATCCAGAGTTTTGTTCTGAAGGGGGGACCTCCTCTACCACTCCCTTGGAGATAAGTTGTAGTATCTCTGATAGTATTTGAATTTTGGAGGGGGGCGGGAGGGCGAGGGTAAGGAATTGGGTGGAAAAGATTGAAATTGAATTGAGTAACCTTGCCTGATCACCTCTCTGACTCACTGGTTAGAGGTTATGGAAGCCCAGGCATTGTAAAAAGGCTGAAGATGGTTACCAAAAACAGTAGGACGCTGGAAAACTCTCTCGATCTGCAAACAGTTAAAAATGTTGCTTGAGGTGTTGGGTAGCAGAAGAGGTGGACGGGGTTCTACCCTTCCCTCTTTGCTTTATGTACCGCTTTCTGGGCTGGGAAGGAGTGGTCTGTTGTTGCTGTTGGTATTGGGAGAGGAAACATCTATTCATACTGAACGAATAAGGGGCTCGTTGCTTAGTCTGGTAGGTATAAGGAGCGGACGAGGGATAAAACCTCTTCCTATAGGTACGAATGACTCCAGTAGAGTGAGCCATTTGAGATGTCTCTTTTATCTTTTTTAAAGTTTCATTAGTGGCAGCTGCGAAGAGGCCCTCACCATCGAAGGGTAGGTCCTCGATTCATGTTTTGTTTTCTGGGGCTAATGCAGTGGAGCGGAGCCAAGCATGCCGTCTCAGAATAATGGCCGCAGCCATTCCTCGGATGTTAGCATCGGCAATATGCATGTTAGCAGTTAATTGAAATTGGGCTATCTGCATACCCTCTCTTTGCAGTGCTGCGATCTGACTAGGGTCAGAAGCCCTACCTAGCTGGGACCAGAGCCAGTGCTGGTACCCACACATCGCAGATGCATAATTAGAGGCCCTAAGTGACAGTGTTTCTGATGAAAAATCTTTCTACCAATGACATCCAAATGCCTGCCTTCCCTGTCCGCAGGGGAGGTCTGGATGTTGCCTGATTTGGACTTCAGAGAAGCAGCTGCAATAACACGGGAGTTGGGGGCCGAATTCTTATAGAACATGCTGGTTCCCTTCCTAAGCATGGCATAAAGTGAGTCTGCTAATTTGTTAGTGGTGGGTGCTGAAGAGGGTTTGGCCCATACAGACTTAGAAGGTGCATTAATTGCTCAAACATAGGGAACATTGTGTGTCCGGGTTCCCCTATCCCCAAGATTCCAAATACAGGGCCAGATTGTGTTTTTTTAACAACTCGAGAAGGAAGTTTGGGTAATGCTGCAACTAGTCATTTCAGCATGCCCTGAAAAACCTTCCTGTCCTCTGTTGCCCATATGAAATTTGGATCAGATATCACATATGGGGGAGGGGGCGATATAGTCTGATCTTCCTCCAGTGTAGAGGTAGAGAAGGAAGATGATTCAGAGTCCTCCGATAGAACCTTGAGCTCAGGGCGCTGAGGAGAGGGGGCCTGGAGTATGCGGTGGCCTACTAGAGAGTTAAAGAACTCCAAACTGAATGACTAGTCTGACCGTGTCTCCTGTTGTTGAGTTGCAGGGGCTAGTGGTGCCAACAGTACCAGCAGCTGTGCCTGTAGGGTCTCTCTGTGTGGTGCCTGATCAGGCATGGAGTGAGCCTCAGGAGGAGGTCGAGAGATGGTCGTCATGGGAGGTGCCCTTGGTGGAGCCGGTGGTACGTACACAGCAGTAGGCTGAGAGAGGGTAGCACGCTCCAGTTGTGAGAAGTCAGACTCTGCTGGGTTTGGGGACTTGCTACGTGATCGGGAATGGTACCGATGAGCTTCATGGTACTGGTACCGACGGTACCTGATGTCCCCATAGGAGCAGCAGGAACATGGCTATCGGGTGAGTCCTTCTCTGTGGCTCCGCGTCGTGTTGCGGTCCTGTGGGGATGAGCTGGTGGGGCTGATCCAGTCTCCCACATCGTGATGGGGAGAGGAACGGGAGTGAGAACGCTCGTGGTGACGGGTGCGCAAGGGGGAGCGTGACTCCCTAGCCCAGTGTAGCTGCTGTAGAAGCGGAAGGTTTGCTAGGGCTACGGGCATAGGTATGGGAACCTGTGGTACCGGGGCTGAAGGTGGAACAGGTACCGTTCCCTGTGGTGTAGGCAGCTCTGTTGAGCCTGTCAGAGCAGGTGTGGCGCTTCGCGGCACCGGAGGTGGAGCCAGCGGAGCAGGCGACAGTACCGGGGTAGCCAGTACCAGAGTTGGCAGAACAGCTGAGGCAGCCGGGCGAGCCTATTGCTCGGAGGAGCCTGTCTCCGCTTCCGAAGGGCGAGGTGTTCGTGTCGCCTCTGAGCTGTCTGAGCATTTTTTCTTCTTTTTTTGCCTAGTGTGAAGTTCCTTGGCAAGCGGGGTACTCTGAGTCTGGGTGGTAGTTCCAAGGATGGGTGTGGTAGACTGGTTCTGGACAGTGGCGGTGACGGCAAAGTCAAGTCCTGGAGTGGTCTGGGACTGCGACTCTGCGCTCATAATGTTCTGGGTGGGGACCCTAAGAGGCCCCTCTTTGCCATCCTGAAGCACCTGACTAGTCAGGATAGCCTGCAGGTGAAGCGCTCGTGCCTTCCTGGTTCTGGATGAGAGGCCTGCGTAGTGCTTGCAGGCACGAGTATTGTGTCCCTCTCTGAGACATGCCAGGCACCTTTCGTGGGTGTCACTGATAGAGAGCGTGGCTGGGCACGAGCTACATGTCTTGAAGCCCAGTTGTTTGGACATATTCTGGGCTGCTGTGAGGGTGGTCAGACTCGGGGCGAGCCCCGTTGTAAAAGAAATGGAGAGGTATCTAATCCTCGTATAATTTCTATTTCCTTCCTTCTTTCTTTTTTTTTTTTAACAGGTACTGAAAAAATGGAGGTGTTCCAAGTGCAACGCGGTTGGAAGGAACTGAGGCAGCGAGGTTTCCTTCCCCCTTTTTATCCGGTTCTGGTCTCGTGCGATCTGGAGCCTGCGCTTTTTTCAGGATGGGAGGGGGGATGGAGGGATGGAGCGCTCACTATGTTCTAGTCTTTTCCAGGCTTTTTATTCTGCCTGGAGACTGCTAACTAGGAAGTTTCCGGTGCCTGTGAAGCAGGAAGTAGATCCCATTAGTGAGAATCACAGAGATCCTCGAAGAAGAATTATCTTTCTTTTAATCCTTCTTCTGATTCTTTCTTTATGTTCCAATTTTTTTTTTTTACTATGTCCCGTTTAGAACACTATGTATTCTTTCTACCTCATGGGGTTGTTTTGAGGATTAAAAAGTTGTGTTAAATTTTTATATGTGAAGTGTTCTAAGTGTCATTTGAGGGGGGGGGGGGGAGGCAACTATATAAAAATAAATATTAAACAAAATATGAAAACAAGTGGCCAAAATTCACTACTAGGAGTTCTGTAACAATAAAAAAGATGGAGACAACATAATTCAGAAAAATGACAATTCTCTCTCAAGTTATATATAAAATTGTCCAGCATTTTCTCTGGTCTAATTGCCCAGGCTTGGCCAAGTCACAACCTCTCAGCCTTAGTTCCCTATCTGTAAATTGGGAATATGTGTTTGTCTATAGTTCTGACTTATTACATCCTGGGGAAGGGTCCTGTGTGCCCCCAAAGCATGCATACTCTATAATCTAACCAACACAGATTGGTTCAATTAAAAATATCCTCAACTACTTTGTCTCTATTTTGTATATCTTGTATATCTTGTAACAGCACAGCAACCGTAATTCTCTAGAAGATGGGGCCGATCCCCAGGCCCCACAAACCGGCGCACACGCACTCCTGACAGGGGGGCCTGGACCTGCTGACAAACCATGTAGCCATGCACATGACCATGGCAGTGCCCGTGGGGATTCAGATTGTGGCCCATGATAAAAAAGATCAATTTTTCATTTTGAAAAAAATCTTGTAAAAAATTCTTCCAAGTGTATTTACTGAAATTATGAAACATAAAAATTCCAATGAAAAATTTAATCCAGAACTTAAAATTAAGAAAAATTTCAGCCAACCCTACTTCAAACTATGTTGTTTCTTTTCTGAAGTGCACAGCATTACAATAGGGCAGTGGTTTCCAAACCATGGTCCGTGGGACACGCCAGTAATCCAAACTCTAATAGAAGGTTAGGAATAAATGTAAAGGATTAATAACAAAATTAATAGATACTGCTGCCATCTCCAGTGGGAGCAAGGGGTAAAGGCATTTAGCTCAGTGTGCAGCAGTGGTCAAAAAAGCAAGAATATTTGGAATCATTCGGAAAGGGACAGAGAATAAAACTGAAAATATTGTAATGCCTCTACATAGATATGGTACAACTGCACCTGCAGTATTATGTGCAGTTCTGATCACCCCATCACAAAAAAGGCTGGCACAGTAGAACTAGAAAAGGTACAGAGAAGGGCAAGAAAAATGATCAAGGTTATGGAATGGCTCCTGTATGAGGAGAGGCTTGATAGGTTAGGGCTCTTCAGCTTGGAGAAGCAACGACTGAGAGGGGATATGATAGAAGTTTATAGAACCATGAGTGGTGTGGAACACGTAAATAGGGAGCAGTTATTTACCCTCACTAACAATACTAGAACAAGGGGACAGTCCATGAAATTAACAGGCAGCAGATTTAAAAACAAATAAGAGAAAGTATTTTTTTCACTCAGTGCATAATTAACTTGTGGAATTTACTGCCAGAGGAAGTGGTCAAGGCTGGTACCGTAGCTAGTGGCCATACGGACTGGAGATGTAAGCCAATTTTGGATGATCGTGAACCATCTAAGAAGACTAATTGAAAAAACCCCATAAATGTACCAATTCCAAATAATGTCTGGGAGGAGTTTTTTTGAACTTTGTATAATGAACAGCACATAGAAGATAATGATGTGTATGTCGAGCTACCTAAATGCACCAAACTACCCTTGCTGGCTTTCAACCTTACAGAAGAAAAAGTTGAAGAACTGATTATGTCCCTGAAACTCAATAAGTCTCCGGGACTGGATTATATTACTGCAGAATTGTTGCAGTCTGCCCCTAATTGGTGGTCTCCAATTTTATGCAAGCTATTTAATAAGATTAATGACTCCTGTAAGGGATTGGATAAGTTATTGGAGGATATATACATTAATGGCTATTAGCCAAGCAGGTTTGGGGGACATAACCTCTTACTGTTGGGGGCTGGAACAACAGGAAACGGATTGTCCATTGTGACCTGTTGGGTACTTCATCCAAGAGACAGAGACTGGCCACTGTCAGAGACAGGATGCTGGGATTGATAGACCATTGGTCTGACCCAGTATGGCACTACTTATGTTCTTACGCAACTGCATGTGCATGTGCTGCTCACATCTCAACCTCTAGCTTGGTGTCCACAAGCAATTTTGAGAGTTGACAATGGGTCCATTGATCATAAACGTTTAGGACCCCATGCCATAGTACTATTGCTTTAAAGAAAGTCCAGGATTCCATTTTTAAAGGCATGAGTGGCATATTTGGCTAGACTAAGCAAAGAGTCAACTGGATTATGTATTTACATATTGCTGTAATTCTACAAACTCTTGCTATGTTTTCTTTTTAATCCCCCCTTGCGGTTTTCCATGTTCTCAGGCAGAAACTTCATTCACTCACTCCTTTTCTGGTCATTTAGTTACCATGGTGATTGGCAAAATTTAACAGCCTGGATAGAAGAGACTTGCCAGCCATGATGCTGGAATATCATTTGTATCTACCAGAAAAGTAGATGCACTTTCTAGCCTGATAATTTGTCGTTAGGTTTAATTTCTGAGTACCAGTTCCATATGCTCCCCTACCTCCTTCTCCTAGAAGTTAATCTAAACAGTTGTGTGTTTTGTTTGGTTTTTTGATAAGCAGCTCCTTTGGTTTTTGGTTAGGCAACTGTGTATTAAGTAAAATACACTTTAAGAAATAAATGAACATTTCTTTTGTTAGCTGCCACTGTTACATAAAGTATCTATTTGAAAAAATAACGTTGGAATAAAAAACGGACACCTTGGAAATGGCTGTGTGCTGACTGGTTCGCCCACCACATTCTCCTATTGGAAACTGAGTTGCAAGGCTACATAGGAGGAAATGAGTTCTTAAGGTAGTTAATCATTATGCAGGTGCAAGGTGTGGAATGGGAGATAGGATGCAGAGACTGAAAACAGCATCAAAACACTGAGTGAATGTTTGTGCTATTAATTTGCATTGAGTACACAGGACCAGGAGATGTGGCTTAGCTAATTAAACCATTCTTCTAAAATGGATTCAAAATATGTTTCCTTTTCAAATCAAGAACAAATTATTTTTACTATACCCAGTGTGAAAGGTAAGGTTAAGCTGATTTGCTAAATTAAAGTTGTAGATTATAGATTATAAAGAAAATCTAAAAGAAAAGCTAGAGGTTATGAAGAAATTCTGGGTTTTAGAGATGAATGCATCTTTGCAAAGAGATTTAAATGTGATAAAATTAGTTCATAATATTTATCTATCCCTCATTAATTTTTAAAATACATACACAGGAAAAACTTTCAGGAAAATATTACGGATACAAGAGCTAGGTGATGTGAACTACAGGGTTGAGTTTCAGCCTTTATTACACTCCTGGATACCAGCATTTAGATCAATTGAATTTGATAACTCCCATTTAGTTCATACTGGGCAGCTGTCAACAACATAAAATCAATGCACAGTTTGGCAGATTTAGCTCAGGACTGAGTTATCAGGGGTAGGAGTAGTATTAGTCTGACTTGAAATGCCTAGTGAGGTAGGCTGAGGAAATTTGGGTGGTATTGTACCTGTTTGGAGTGTATCTGGCTTTTCCTACTGCTTTTATTGTTCAGCTGCTGGCAATATATCAAAATTTGTGCTATTTGTGCTCATAATGCATAGAGGAAAGAAGTCCAAATATGTACACAGATGGCTGGCCTTCATTCTAAATTAAAAATCATCCTGTGGTGGCCCAAAATGTGTTTGAATGAAGGCAACAATGCCCAAAGGAATGCACAGATCTACCCTTCAGTGTCATGACCCCACAATTTACCTTAGACAGTGAAGGATGGTTTTTAATTTAACTAATTTTTAATTTTAATTTCATCTGAGGTTTTGCCATCTGTGTGTGAATTGGATATTTTTAAAAAATTTAACCATGGCTTTTAGTCTCCCAGTTGTGGGTTCTAAAAATACAGCAGGATGGATACATAATAACTAGGGTGTAATCAAAATCCACTTTAAAAGGGAAGAGAATAAAAATTGTGAGCTGAATTAAAGTGCTGCTCATTCAGGAGCTGCGGGAGCTCAAATGCTGCTGTCTCAGAAGCTTTCTGATAACAATGAATAGAATACTTTATTATTATTCATTATTTATTTTTACATTTATAATAATTATAATAAAATAATAAAATAAATAAAATAATAATAATAATAAATACATGTTTCTATAGTGCCAGCAATGTACCTGGCACTGAACAATTATTAATCAGAGAGAGTTCCCTGTCCTGTGAGGCATACAATCTAGGAGAGACAAGGGAGGGGTGACAAGAGAGAGTGGAACATAGGGAGAGACAGGGATACATTTAAGAAGTAAAGAAATCACTGATGCATGTGCTTAGCTTGATTATGGTTAATCTAGGGTAGAAAATGGAAGGGAGACAAAGGAAAGAGGAACACAGGGAGAAATGGGTACATTCATGAAGTTAGGAAGTCACAGGTGTACGTGCTTGACTCAGTTGCAATGGAGAAAGGGACCTTCAATGAAAGGCAGTAGAAGGAACGTCGGTGAGCAGTCTGTGGGGGTGAGAAGCTAGGGAAAGACTGACAGAAGTAGAAAGTTTTTCAGATGGGAGGGAGCAGAACAAATGTGTTCAGAGAGAGAATTACAGGCAGCATAAAAGAAGGTGTAAAGAAGGTTCATGGAGCAGGAGACTCGGGGTAATTTCAGACGTTACGATACCACGGTCACCCACAGTGAATCCCCTGTGGTGGCTGTTCGTACCGTATTGTCTGTTGTGATTTCACCCAGATGTTCACCCCAGTGAATTTCTGGTGGGAATCACAGTGACCACACTTCCGGAGGTCCAGAAACGTGGTGGGATCGGGCCCCAACCGTGGTTGGATTGGCCACGATTTGGGATGGGCCGCAGGTAACGTCTGTTACCTTCAGCCTGGCTGGATCATGGCCTTGACCACTGGACGGGATTGAGCTCAGCAGGCACCGGCCCATCTCTAAGAGGGCGGGCAGCTGGGGGAGCATGGGGCTTTGTGGCCGCACGTCGCACTGCGCAGCCCCTCCCCCTCCCGAATCAGGCCGGCACATCTAAGGGACGACTGGCCTGATTCCTGACCGGGATCCGAAACGGGATCCCGAAATGGATCCCGGTCCGTGGTTCAGCGTGGCGGGCCTCCGGGCCCATCACGTCTGAAATTACCCTCAGAGATGGAAGAGGGTGGTGATAAAGGAGAAGTGAAGTGCCTGGGTGAAAATGTAGGAAGAAACAAGTGCAGGAAGATAGGTCGAGGGCAGGGGATGGGACAAGGCCACAGCTCCTTGAAAGTAAAGACAAGGGGTACAAACAGATGTGATGCAGTGACAACTGCCTTTGACAGTCAAGCACTCTCTGTAAGTGTTGTCAGGATCAGGACATTAGGCCAGTAACTGTACTGATATGATGGTGAGTTCTGCCTTTTCTTTCAATGGTTCAGTTGCTGCATATTTCAATGATTAAAGTTTAGACAATACAGTAGATATTCTGATACCATTCTAGAATATATGAAAAGCAAAAATTTCCGGGTTAAAAAATAAACATGAAATTTTAGTAAAAGTACAAAACTACTTTCAGCATTTTCTTTTTGCACTCATCATAACATCAGGGCACTTAAAATCATTGATTGCATTCTAAAAGAAATGGGCTCAGACACGCCTTTTAAAAAAATGCATATTGTTTAGAAAAAAACCTAGCATGTTCATGTAAAATAGAGATAGAGTGTGGTTGCTGTGTTGGTCCCAACTGACAGAGAGACAAAGTGGTTCAAATAATACGTGAATGAATTCCCACAATGTTTGGGTATACAGCTGAGAGGATCACGAAACCCAGCAGACCTTGCACAAACAGATGAACTCACAGAGGGTGAAAACAGACATGACGCTAACCACCCTTTAACCACCCTTGGTGGTCATTTATGCATGTTGCAGGTCTGCATAGGGCACCAATACAGTCCTGCAACATGCATAAATAACCACCAAGGGTGGTTAAAGGGTGGTTAGCGTCATGTCTGTTTTCACCCATAGACATACAATTATTAACATAGGGTATTTTCAGACGTTACGAGATCACAGTGAACCACGGTGAATACCCACCTGTGGTCACTGTGGCTCGAACATCTGTTTGGCGGCCGCCAGATGTTTGCCACGGTCAATACCCGCATGGGGTCAATTTGAACCACGCTTCCCGGGCTAGCCGGGGGAATGTCCCGGGAAGCATGGTCAAAAAGATCCCCAGCGGGGACCAAGAAAAAGTAACATCTGGCCAGTTGCCGCGGCCCGGGATCCCCGGCGGGATCCCGGGCCACGGCACATCCGGCCTGACGCGGCGGCCGCAGTGGCCCCGCCGCCCACCCGTCTCCCTAGAGGGCGGGCGGCGGGGTGCGTGGAGGGGGTGGGGCCGTGCGGCCGCACGTTGCGCCGCACGGCCGTGCCCCCTCCCAGGTTCCCTGCTGGGATCCCCCCGGCACGTCTGATATGGCGTGATGGGGTGACCCCGGCGGGGAACTAATGGGTTGTTTTCAGTACGGGGCCAAGTGGCCCCGTAACGTCTGAAAATACCCATAGTCACTGACTCTACAGTGGGCAATCACTTCTCCCAGCACAACCACTCCATATCAGACCCCTCAGTCCTCATTCTCAAAGGAAACCTTCACAACACCCTCTCAGAAGATGGGCCTGGGAACTAAAATTCATAACATTGTTGGACACCAAAACCAGAGGTGCTTCTTTTGCGCCTCGTGTTAAAAGTGGCTTAAGAGTTATGGAATTAACAAGGACCTATGCTTCTACTACAAATATCTGTAATACCTTACAGTCTACTGCATTTTTAATTTCCGTTATCCTCTGTATCAAGTTCCTAGATCATTCTACCATTTTATCTCCCTGTCTGTAACTGACCCTGTAAGCTGTATACCCATCCATTGTGGGAATTCACATACTGTGAACCCAGTTCCTTTGATATGTGTACTCCCTTCTCCTGATAAACTATACCCCAAACTAACTGTTTGCTATCTCTGTGTGTTTACCACCACCTATTCTTCCTTTGTCTTCTATACCGATACATAATTTCCCAGCTGTTTTGTAAGTGTCTGCCACATCTCTCTCTCTCTGGGTATTTTCAGATGTTACGTGGTCAATGTCAACCACAGTCAATTCCCTGTGGTGGCTTGGACCACGTAACGTCTGTTGGGGTGAACGGATGTTCCCCCCCAGATGTTACCACGGCGGGGAATCACATTCACCACGAGTGGCCGAAGCGGCGGGGCTGGAGGCCGTCGCGTGGTGAAGGCGATTCCCCGCCGTGGTGACCCCCACCGTCACGTCTGGACGGTGGCCACGGCCCAGAATCCCTGCAGGGATTCCGGCCCATGGCCATAGCGGGCAAGCGCTGCGGCCGCATTGGCCGCAGCGACTGCCCGTCTCCCCAGAGGGCGGGCGGTGAGGAGCATGGAGGGGGCGGGGCCGTGCGGCTGCATGTTGCGCTGCGCAGCCCCGCCCCCTCCCTGATTCCCCGCCGGGATCCCCCGGCACGTCTGTTAGGGCGTGACGGGTCATCCCGGCAGGGGATTAATTCATTGATTTCGTGACGGGGCCAATTGACCCCATCACATCTGAAAACACTCTGTGTTAACCCCCCCTCCCAGTTTACTCTGTTCTCTCCCATCCATTCTATGCCCCCTCATATATACTTGCTCTACATTTGCTCAATTTATATATTTCTACTGGCTATGCTACATGCCTGAGGAAGGGGCCCTGTGTAGCCTGAAAGCTTGCTTATTTCCACCAACAACTGTTGGTCCAATAAAAGATATAATTTGAATAAAATACATAGACATGTCAGAATTGGAGTACTGAATATTTTGAAGTATTCTCTTTTAATGTAAATATAGATAAGATATAAACCACACATATTTTGCTAGCACCTTCAGTCTTTTCACCCTCTCCACCAAAAAAACATACATCCCAATTCTGCATATCATTGTCATAAAATTTCCAGTAGGAAGCATTATATTTATTAATAAGGGAGAATAAATCGAGGAGTGATTTAGCAGTTTGGCCACAGAATACAAATATGAAAACAACCAGAAAATTAGTCTCTCTTTTATCTGCCTTCAAGACTTTCCCCCCATATGTAATAAACTGGTTTTAGTGCCTTGAAACAGACAATAAAATGAATACCTACAAAACTGACTAGGGATAGGTGGAGTGCCATTAATTAAGCTGTAATCCCTTTGAATTCGGTCATTACCAGCAGGTTTTGGTTATGGGCCATTAATACTCTAACTAGCAAGTCATTAATAGAGGTAATAACCAATGTTGAGGGGATTATTGCTAAAATAAACTAGATCTACTAATTTTAAAGCTTTCTTTTTAATAGCACATTTTTGGTTTTATTTCTGTGCATGAGGACAAAGCAGGTTTGCATGAGAAGTTACTTTTTACTCACAAAGAAATACAAGTATGCCACAAATATCCTGTGTTGTGTAGTACACAGAATTCAACCTCCAATAGAATTATTATTAAACAAAGGGCACACATCATAGGGCATCCATTCCCTATATTATTGGGGCTGATCCCCAAACCCTGCACGCGTGGCTTATTCACAGGCATGTGCACAGATGTCCCAGTAGAAGGACTGCGTACGGGATGCACACAGTTCATGCGTGTACATGTACGCACACATCACATGCACCTTGTGTGCGCTGTGTGTGTAGGTTGCCATACCTCCCATTTAATCCAGGATGCTTATGAAAATTACATGGTGCTAGGCTGCATTGGTTCCAACGCAGGGCTGCATTTTTCATAAATGTCCTGGATTAAAGGGGAGGTATGGCTACCCTAAAGAGTGTGTGCTTTGGGTTTAGCCCCATTGTCTGTAATGAAGATTCTCTGTCATAAATACTCCCGTGTGTTATTTTTTCAGTGATTGCACACTGGCCTGTTTTGCTCTGCTGGCCTTTAAATACTTCAGACATACTATACACGATAGTCTACTCTCCCTGACCTCCTTGGAGCAAGTTGCAGTTCCCATGTGATGTGATGTATATGCAATTATGTATATGCATGGCAGGAGGGGCGGGGTAGAAATCTATAAAATAAATAAATATAAAATAAATAAATAAATTATTCTCTCTCCTTCTATGCTGATTTTCTCAGAATTTAAACATAGTTTAGAATGTTCTCTTTGTTGCTGTGCTCACTATAAGGCTAATATTTAGACGCAGCCACTCTCTCTCTTGAAATGTTAGCATTTATTTTAGAGATAGCCACAGACCATACTTAAACATACAACTCACAAACATTGGGAACAAATAACTCCAAACCAAAAGACACATATTTCATGAGACCAGTCCCCACCCCATCTCCCTATCTTATTTACATGAGCAGAGTCATAGATAGGAAGGCTGATAGAGATAGCTATAAACAGCATCTTACCACTCTGGAAAGCAAAGATCACTTTCTCCTTCCAGAGACAGCATTTCCTGACTCTGATCCTATCAGGCCACTCAGGAAGGAAGTGATATCTCTTGTGCCACTCCAAGTCCCTTATCTCTCAGGTTCTCTTGGAAATCCTGGATTTTCAAACAGACATAGCCCTCTGTAACCCCAGAAATATATCAAAATGACAATGAACAATATTCCAATCTTGCTATTTGTATTTGCACTAGTCAGAAGTGGGACTGGACAAAGTGCAATGCCATTGATTTGATACCCTGAAGAGTACAGTTCAAATTGGCACTGAGCAGCAGGCATACATTACACATGTATATTTTGTGTGTACATACAAGATTTTTTTTCTAGTCTCCACTCCTTTTAAAAGGAGCACCGTATGCCTCATCTAGTACCCACTGGGCCAGTGATTTGGAAGACTTTGCTCTGACTGAGGTTTCTGTGAGCAAGGAAGAGCTACTTTCCAGACAGGGCCGTGAGAGGAGGGAGCAGCAATAGGAACCCATATCTTTGTGCCTTGCCCCCCCCACCCTTCAGCCCTTCCCCTTTCTTTCAGTGTGCTGGAACCACGCGGGTGTCTGTCCCTGACACTCTCAGAACATCAGCACATCAAAAGCAAGGGGAGCTACTGCCCTGGACTGGCCCCACCCCACTGCTCCCTCCATCCCCCATCTCCTTCACTCAACCAGAGCTGGCTGCACATGCCCTGCAGCCAGCCCAGCCCCAGCCTGCCCCCTCCCACATGCCCTTCCTCCCTCCTGACTCTGAGCTAGCTAGCCACAGCCGGCCTGCACAGGCGCAAAAACTCACACCGCTGAAACACACTTTGCGCTTTTGCAAATGCATCTCAGTTTGTGCAAACTTCAGCTGTTTCAAATCTCAGCATATCTGAGCTGAGGAGCATGCGCGGATGCACATAGTGGTTTTTAGCACTGTGCACTTTTTTGAACGTGTGGAAAGCCCCCTCCCTCACATCAGTGAACTGGCAGTGGCAGATTCAGCACTGCTCTTGCAATACTGATGCAAGGGAAGGAACAGTTACCGCCACACACCACTGATTTCAGCACTCTTGCAGTGTTGGCTTTCAGCGGCAATGGTAGTGGTGGTAGGTGTATGGGGGTACTCCGTGGGTTAGCGCCCAGGTACCCCGGGAAGAAACCACCCTGCTTGTGTCCTGCTGTTTAACTGTGGGTGTAAGAGTGAACTTTACAAGAAGTTGTTCCTCAGCTACACCCTTTAGGGTGGGAAGCTAGGGGAAACTATTCCAATTTTTTTTTAAATTGTTAAAATAGTTTTTGCACCTTGTAAATTCCTTCCTTATAGGTGCTTGCTACGTGGGAGCTGCTGATCAGTATAGAAGTAGAATTTCACAACACCTCAAAGGTCCTGCAGTCTGACTTTGGGTGCAGGATGAGTCTCTACCCAGAATCTTTGCCCCTGTAAAAGCTAGGGGAAACCACGTTTGTATATTTTGTTTGTTTGTTAAAATAGTTATTGCACCTTGCAAAATTCTCCTTTTGGGTGCTTGGTAGGTAGGAGCTGCTGGTCAGTAGAAGCAGAATCTCACAGCACCTAGGTTCTGCAGCCTGCCCTGCATTGTGATTCCCCCCTCCCCCGCATGGTGGTATACATAATAATTAGAACAGGTCCCCAAATTTTGAGACACAAAACACAAAAATTGCCACCGAAACCAGAATAGATGTCAGAAATACAAAATTTGCCCCCACACATGCTTAAGTCAGTTGCAAAAGCATAGTAACGGTGTGCAGAAGGGGCCTTGTTTATTTGTTTTCATTTCCCATTTCATTTTTATTTCCAAAAATCCATTCGTTTTTGTTTCATTGATTTTAACCCTTTTGTTTTCGTTTTACATTCGTTCCAATAGAAATCTATGGGAATCACTTGGCAGCATGAGTAATAAAGCTACAGAGCCAAAGCGGTGCACAGGTATTTCTCTGTGAAAGCACCCAGAGGAATTGTGGTCTCAAGGCTTTCCATTACAGCTTCAAAGAGACTGTGCAAGTCACGATTCCTATGGTGGCCAGCTACGTCTGGTGCGTCTCGCACCCCATGCGGCTTTTCAGGAAGCGCTTCCTTCAAGCTGGTAAGTAGAGCCGCTCATCTAAAAGTGGCCAGAGACACTTTCCCTTTCCCCAATCTTTCACAGGCTGCCCCAGTGGGACAGAAATATCAGAAACAGACTGACATGCAGCAGATAGGCAGAGGACAGAGCAGACACTGGCAAGCAGTGGGTGCCAGGCACTAGCGCAGGAGGAAATGGTTGTGTCCCAAGTCTGACAAGGCTTCAGGTTGCACAGAATGCTCCCAGAAGGCAGAATATCAGACAGACTGGCCCGTAGCAGGGTGGCACTGAGAAGCAGCAGGGACTGGCAAAGGGAACTTGCTGTCCCAAATATGTTGGGCTTCACCTTGCAGAGAATGCCCAGGGGGACATAAGATATGAGAGAGTGGCACACACAATAATCACACACTCTGGCAGCAGCAGGCACTGGCTTTGGCATAGGTAGGTACCCCAAAGTGTGGCAAGCCGTCAACTTGCAGAGATTACCCCAGGGGGGCAGGAGATATAAGAGAGAGACACACATTCAGGCAGCATCATCAAGTGGCATTCAGAGAAGCAGCAGGCAGGCACTGGCTTTGGCATAGGTGCCCACAAGTGTTGCAGGGTGTCAGCTTGTGGAAATCACCCCAAGGGGCAGGAGAGATGTGTGTAAGAGAGAGGACCTCAGCAACAGCAAGAGGTGGGTAGAGAGGAGCAGCATGCAGGCACTGGCTATGACATTGGCATCCCAAAGTTTGTCAGGGCATCAGCTTTCAGAGAGCACCCCATGAGAGCAGGGGATAGGTGAGAGAGACACATTTGGGCAGCAGCAAAGAGGGGGCAGAGAGGAGGAGCAGCAGGCAGGCACTGGCTTTGGCATTCGTACTCCAATGTGTGGCAGGGTGTCAACTTGAGAGAGTTAGCAGCATGAGTAATAAAGCTCCAGAGCCAAAGTGGTGCAGAAGTATCTCTCTGCGAAGCACCCAGAGGAATTATGTCAGAGTAACCTGACAGGGGAGGAGTGCCAGACACTTTTACTGATTCCAGCAATGGCGGCTGATGGGGTGGTAGGCAGGGCCAGGCCAATGGTAGGTGTGGCGAGACCAATGGTAGGCAGGGCCAACCAGAATTTTGAAATTATAATGGGATTTTACAGTCTTTTTTCTCCTTCTGTAAAAAAAACAAAACCAAAATCTGTAAAAAATAAATAAATTGAAGTATGTGTGTCTGTCTCTCCCTGTGTTTCCTCTCACCCTTGTCCTTAGATTGTAAGCCCACTGGGCCAGGAACCTGTCTCCAGCAACAATTGTAAAATGCCAGGTACACTGCCGGTGCTATATAAATGCTTAATAATAATAAAATGATGATAATAATATATGCAATTAATTAACACAGAATACAGATCTTGGAGTCAAGGCAAGGTTTTATTAAACTGCAACCAAACACTCTCAAACACAGCAAAACCACAATGAACCAAAGACACCCAACACAGAACAAACTAGCCAAGAACTCAACTACCAAATTCTCCTTACCCTTCCAGCTCCATTGCCTCACCAGCCTTTTTTACAAGCTGGTAACAAGCTTTTTCATAAACTGGAAATGTTGGTAAAGCCCCTTAAAAATACTTAATACATGCAGCAAGCATACTGTAGTCTTTAAGAACAAGCATTTTTTTTTTTTTTTAAGTTTCCTCACTGTTGCTGAAAGACAAGTACAAGTTTTTTGGAAGCTTTTAGATTGTCTTTTTTCCCCCACTACATTCAGTCACCTCATAAACTATGTAAACCAAACTGTAATATTTCAGTAACCTTTACTTTAACTAGTAACCGCACAAAGTGACCAATAAAATTCCCACCCACCCCACCCAATTTCAGAAATGGGGAGGAATAGGGTAGGTACAGATACCACTAAATTTTCAATGAAAAAGTGCAAAAGGACACAGGTGGGAAATGTAGTGTTACACCCCTAGAAAAAAGGAAAACTTCACCCAGGCCACAGCTAGGAGGCAGGGTGGACAAATTCCTCACACAGCTAAACAAAGAGGGGAGAAGATAAAAGGAAAAAACCACACTCACAAGTCAGAGAAACAGTGTCAGCATGTTGCGGTTCCTCTGAGCATGTGAGAACTTCTGACCATGCTCAGAACTGACTGGCCACATCCAAAATGGCACTTGCAGTGTGCTGACACTGCCAGCGCCATCTTGGTCATGCCTAGGGCCATTCAGGCCCTTCTGAGCATGCCCAGTTTTTTTCCCCCTTCTTTTAACTTACCAGCCCGGGAAGAGGCCACATGTTGCAGGACTACTTCTGACCGCCCCACTAGACCCCCATCCCCCTTAAGTACCCCACCCCTGAGCCCTCGCTCGCTAGGCTCCTGCTAGGCCCTCACCCCCTCCTTCCCAGGCCCATGCAGGCCTATTCCCTCCCTGTGCCACATAACACCATTTCCTTCACCTGCTGCCCAATGTCCTCCTCCCTGCACTCGGCTGAAGTTTGCCCGAGTACCAAATTTTTGGTGCAAGTCCTCAGAAATTAGATACTCAGCAAACTGAGGCTGAATAGCCCGGTCCTCAATAAATTCCGAGGACAGAGTTGCAGCACTAGTTTTTTCCACTGACTTAAATGGGTAGAGAGTTCCACCCTCAGTGCATGCTTTCCTCCACAGCCAGGAAGTACATTGGCAGTGCAATAAAGTGCTGGTGCTAGTCTTCTAGCATCTGACTTGCTTCAATGAGACTTGCATCTACACAAAAGGGTAGTGCTGATTTTGAAAAGTTGCAGGATCACCCTGTAAGTAACAGATACAGCAGCCTTTGGCAACTGGATCTTTTAAAATGTAATTTAAATTTATCCTAAACAATGCAAAATAGCTCTCTTATGCTTCTTCAGAAACAAAGGGAATGCCTACTAACAATTGAAGAGTGATCTGGAAATAGAAATAGTGAATTGCCACAAATAGGTTTCCTAACTAAAATACTCACTTATTTGCATCCTCTTGCTTGCAATGCTACATCCCTTTCTGAAAGCAAAGTATTTGGCAGTCAGAGATAAGGGTTGAGGTGGGTGGGTTTCTGGCTGAGGGTTGGTTTTTTGTAAGGCATTTTCTTGGGATTTTTTTTTTTAAATGATTATTATATTTTGTGTTTTTTATAATTATTGTAATCCACACTGAGTCTTCGGGGAAGGTGGGGTATAAATTTAAATAAATAAATAAATAAATAAAATAAATAACTGTTGGAAATAGAGTGAGAGAGTCCCCCTTGCCCCTTCTGGCATGACCCTGCATCTTTCGGAGTTAACTCCTCAGGAAAAAGGTGGCAGTCCTCTGTGGGCCTCAAAATCTAGCTACAGCAATTCCTAAACTAATAAGGATCAAAAGAATAGGAAGATTCTTTGCTAGCTGGAGGTGGTTTCCTTTGGATTGGAAATCACTCAGGGTGTTCTAGATGAGCGCCTCCCCACCCAACACCCCCACCCACCCATTGTGCATGTTGCGGGGCTGCATTGGTGTCCTATGCAGTCCTGCAACATGCAGGATGGGTGGGTAATGGGTCTAGAGGCGCTTGTCTAAAAACACCCTCTCTCACATCAAGACCCTACGCTTCTAATGACTGAGCTACAACACAGGCAATCACTTGCTGTTTCTGATCCATTCTGCTGCTGCTGCTGATGTCATAGTAGATGAGACTTCAACTACTGATAGATACATCTCTACATCAATATGTAAGATTTCTTTTAAGTCTACATTGGAATTTAAAATTAGTCATCTGCTTGTTAATGACTTATTAGGGTCCTGCCTGCTGTTTAAATCTGTATATTCTGTAGAGTTGTGATTATATCCACAGGATAAGGTCTTTTTCACCTGAAATACCTAATAGTGGTCTCTACTGTGAAATTCTCTGTTACACACAATGGGGTTTAACTGGTATTTGTTTAAATATAAGATGATAACAAATATCAAGATGATAACAAACTGATCTGTCTTGAAATCTCTCATACTAATACTTTAGCAGTGACCTTCCTACAGATGTTTGTACACTTCTATTGCACATGCATTTTGCAGTTATCATGTAGTAGGTATTAGGGGCGGGAAACCGGTAGAATCCGGTATCCGGTAATGCCGGTACTGGGCGTACCGGCATTATCGGATTCGACCCGGTAATCCGGACCGGGTACCGGATTCCGGGGTACCGGATTTTTTTTACATTGCAGCCATTTAAAAATGGCTGCAATGTAAAAAAA
>QEPC01015474.1:6267156-6292759 GCA_003113815.1 Sphenodon punctatus | reverse complement strand
TCTTATCGGGGTTGAGTTTCAGTCTGCTCAGCCGCATCCATTCCGCCACGGCCTCCAAACATTGGGATAGCAATGAGACAGCAGGGTCTGGGTCAGTTGAAAAGGAGAGGTACAGCTGAGTATCATCAGCATACTGGTGACACCGCACCCCGAACCCTCTCACGACCTCCCCAAGGGCTGCATATATATGTTAAATAGCAACGGAAACAGGATAGAACCCTGCGGAATGCCACGCGATAAAGCGCGGGGGCATGATGTCTCCTCCCCCAGCACTACCCGCTGGCTCCTCCCCGAGAGGAGTGAACGGAACCATTCAAGAACAGTCCCGTCCAGACCCCCCAAGTCACGCAGCCGCCTCAGTAGCAGCCCATGATCCGTGGTAGCAAAAGCGGCCGAGAGATCTAGCAGGATGAGAAATGTTGAACATCCTGCATCCATCTCCTGGCGGAGGTCGTCTACCAAGGCCACCAACACCATCTCAGTGCCATAGCTGGGGTGGAACCCAGATTAAAAGGGTCAAGAAAACCGATGCTGTCTAGATGCACCTGGAGCTGAAGTGCCACCGCCCGTTCAATAACCTTCCCTAAAAAGGGAAGGTTAGAGACAGGTCGGTAACTGGCGAGCGCATCTACGTCCAAGGATGGTTTTTTAGCAGGGGGCGCACCACAGCCTCCTTGAGGCAGGGCGACAACCTCCCCTGCTGCAAGGATGCGTTCAATACCCTTGCCAGCACCGTCCCCAACGTCTCCCTGGAAGTTTTTACTAACCAGGACGGGCACGGATCGAGTTCACAACATGTGGCCCTCACAGACCCCAGGACCTCCGCCGCATCAGCCGGCGTCACTTCCTGAAACTCTCCACACAAAGCTGGACTGGACGGGGCCTCTGTCCCCTTGCGCTCTTCCCCTACTGCCCCTAATCCAGCGTCAAAGTCGGTTATGGGGGCGCAAATGAACTGGTTATATAACTAGAAGAATCTCTCTTTGCATGGCATAATGTGCTTAATAGGATGTATTTTGGGGAGTCTTGTGTGTTTGATTATGACTTGGCCATTTGGAATTTAGTGCTGTACATGCGTGCTTTATTACTTGCTTTCTGCTTGTGGGATGCTTGTAGTTGGAATTGTGGGAAACACCCATTTGTAAACCATCATTGAAGGTGCAGTGAGCACAGACAACCTCCATTTTGAGGAAGGGCAAAAGCACCTTTAAAGTAAATTCACATGCATGCGAGCTGGGCAGCGCCCTCAGGGCCACCGAGCCAGGCAGTGCCCAGGGGAGCCCCTGATCTTTTTAGGAGCTAGCAATGCCCCTGCCTTTCTCATTCCTTATCAGTTTTCAGATTTTAACAAATTGTTTCAGTGATAATTGCTGGATTTTATAGGTAAAGAAATCAGCACTTTTTAGATAATACCGTGATGCATGTGATATTTACAAGATAAGAGCTAGCTACCAATGAGTATAGAAATTCAATAATTATCATTACAACAGGAAAATGAATGACTCAGAAGATCAGTAATTGAACAGAGCGCCTCCCTTTTATGTCTGTAGTTAAATTCTGCCAAGTCATTACCATTTGACAGCTCTTTGGTGGCACATATAAAATGTGTCAATGGTCTCAGTTAATGCTGGCTTTACACATTTTAGAAGCATAAAGGAACAATTGTTTCTTGCATTTCTCTTCTCTGCTGTCACAAAGTTTCCATTATCACCCCCAGCCTCATGGGAATCTTGCTCCTCCTTTTTGGCCTAAGAATTTATTTTTTCCCAGCATAACTTCTATTGGTCTGAGACCCAGGATGGAAGGAGTGCTATGTGTGTATTTAAACTAGTGACTGTCTTAGTTCACATGCTAACCCAGGCTCACAGAATCTATCATCACAGTTAGCATCAGTGATGACAATTTCAGCAGAGACGAAGCACAGTAGGTCAGAGCAGGGATTCTCAACCTGGTGCTTGGGAGCATCAGAGCGCTCAGGCAATGCATGAAAGTGCTCCCCAAGCCAGATGTCAGTAGTTCTCGGAAGCACTTTGAAACAGTCCTTCATACATTAAAATCAATGTGAGCTGGGATTAATTGATTAATGATCTCAATTTCCACTGAACTGAACTAAACTGATTTGCAGAGGAGAGACTTAATCTATGCATATTTATGCAAATCATTCATGCAAATTAGGCAGTACTCCCAAGTAGTTACTTACATCACTCCAGTGCTCATAACAGGAAAAAAGTTGAGTACTTCTGGGATAGAGAGATTAATATGTCTCCAACCAATATCATTTAGTGGATAAACCGCTGGACGTAGATTTGGGAGACTAGGTTCTTCAAATCTGTTTGTTTGCCAGCGCACCAAAAGAAGACAAGACACCATGGCTGGGATTTAACGGCCGCACTCTTTATTTAACCAATTATAATCTTAAATCATGTGGGGGTAATCGCCTAAAGCGATGACGGGTCCAGTACTATGAATCTTAAATTCCAAACCACAAGAACCCCATGGGTGGTTCCGATGTACCCCTCGATTACCACCCTCAACTATCCATAACGTCTCCCCCTCTCAGTGACACTGGTCACAGATGAGGGGGACCACAACTCTCAACCTGAGTAAGGATAAAGGCGCCTGCCGACAGGGGACCATACTTGCCCCTACCGCCCTCGCTCGACGCCCCTCCCAGGGAGGTTGCCCCGCTGCTTGCCATACTCTGCATTCCGGCGAGTAGCCTCCCCATCTCTTAAGGAGATGACTCTTAATTCTAACCTATCTATTCTATTGTCGCCTATAGTACTGGACCCCTGCCACAAAGGGGTCGCCGGGACTACCCGGACGAACCCGGCCCCCACCTAACTAATAACCTATCTAGTAACTAAACTTCTCCAGTACCTGAACCAGGGTCTTTTTCAAGGCTCCCAGGTACAACTCATTGCCCTCAGGCGACAAATGGACACCATCCACCCTGAAAAGCGCAGGGGATTTGTGCGTCACTGCCTGGCTGTTGATGCGCTCACCTCCCAAACCTGTGAGCCACCTCCCTACATCTCTGTTGACAGTTTTTCTCATCCTGTCAATCTTTCTGGGATGCACACCTGGTCCCCACGTCAGCCGCTCGACTAAATTGGTCCATATAATAAGGGCGGATGGGAATCGATTTTTAATTTCCCACAGGTCTCTCTTAATATCTTTAATCAATTGCACGCCCTTTAGGTGAGGGATATCATTCTCAACGAGATGGATCACGATGATGTCTGGCAATGGGCCCCGTCTTGGAATCTGGAGGGTGGGGACAAGGTGGTGCCATCTCACCCCGCCCCCCACCCATCCATTGAATCTCGGCCTGCGACGATAGCCCCAGCTGTGATCCCCAGTTGGTCCGCCGGGCCACCTTGGCTGCCCAACTCACCAGGCTGTGGCCCACGATCCAGACCCGCTTCCGAGCCTGAGGGGGTGTACCTAAAAAATGAGAAGGACTTCAGTGCTGGTAGTGCGTGGAGACAGGCCGCACGTACGTACGGTAGGTCCCTGACCTCCAGTGGCCCACCGCCCTGATCGCCTGTTCAGACATGCCAGCCTCAGCTGCAGATGTGGCTGCCCCAATCCGGAACAAATGTGTCCCGAAGGCGGCCGATGGCAGGCCGAGGCGGGATAGAACGGCACGGAAAACCGCTGTAAATTGGTACCTGGTCAATTGATGACCATTTTCATGTCTGAACAGGGGGCCCGGGGCGGCCTGACGCCTCATGAGGAATGCTTTGATGGACCTGACTGGGCATAAATCGCCCTCCTCTGCCCTATGCAGCCTTACAAGTTGGCCTCTACCCCTCTGGTCGGTTTTTGAGCGACGTATGCGCAATGCCATTCCTGTTGGGCCGATTTGAACATTGCTAAGGCACAATGCTCTCCCTGACGTGTTCCTCGCTGATTCCGATACTAGTTCGCTGACGCGAAAGGCTCCAAAAAATGCTAATTTAAACAACGAGTTAAACATTAAAACTTCGTAACCACTGAAACAAATCTGGGGCAGCGCATTACACATGCTCCACAGTGTCGATGGGGTGATCGGGACCCTTTGGTCCAGTCCCCTGACCTGTTCCCTGTGCCAGCTTTCGATAAGGCGTCTGGCAAAAAAGCCCCGATCAGGAGGGGGATACCCCCGTAAATTACTAACGAAATTCAATGCCAATAACTTCCCTGCAATGGTACTCAGGGCCGCCCCCTTTCGCCGCAGATGCATAGCAAACTGCAGCATTTCCCCTTCCGGGATAGGAAAGCCCGCGGCCCACCCCCTTGCCAACCGGTACAGCTGAAATTCTCGGAAGGCTCTGTCATAGGCCGCTCTCGTGCACGGCGCCAGTGATCCCAGGACGGAGGTGAGCAGTTCTACCACCCAAGGCTCCATACTGCTGTCGGCAGCAGTTCTAGGGTCGGCCTGGCCTGTGGGGCGAGCAAGCGAAAACGCTTGAACTGGAAATGAGAGAGGGCATCTGCAACACTATTGTCTAGCCCTGGAACATGCCTGGCTTGGAAAAGGATATTAAATTTCAGACACGTGAGTACAAGAGCCCTAACAAGCTTCATAACCCTCGGGGATCGCGATGACTGTGTGTTAATGATGTGAACCACAGCTTGGTTATCACACCAAAACAACACCGATCGGTTTTCCAGCTCACGCGGCCACAGGTGAACTGCTACCACAATGGGAAAAAGCTCTAGGAAAGTGAGGTTCCTGGTGATTCCATGCTCTACCCATTCCCTTGGCCATGGGGCAGCCGCCCATCGTTCCCTAAATATTAACCCGAAACCTGCACCCCCAGCAGCGTCCGAGTGGACCTGCAGCTCCGCTTCAAGCAACAGGTGCTCTCTCCAAAAGCTGGAGCTGTTATACTTGGCCAAAAAAGTTGCCCAAATTTGCAGGTCCTCTTTCATTTCCCTCGTAACCCGGACACGGTGGTGGTGGGAGGGTTACCAGCCAGTTTCGTGTATAGCTGTGACATAAAGGCCCGCCCTGGGGCTATCACGCGGCACGCAAAGTTAAGGCTACCTAAGAGTGATTGGAGGTGACGAACTGTCACCTTCGTCATCCCCAAACACTCCTCTATTTTGAGCCGTAGTGAGGTCAACTTGTCCTCCGGGAGACGGGAGACGGCCATAACCGTGTCCAGCTCGATCCCCAGGTGCGTCAATGTTGTTGCTGGGCCTTCCGTTTTTTCATCAGCGAGGGGGATACCTAGTTCGTTGGCTACCTCGTGAAAAGTTCTTATCAGCTCGCTGCACTCTTCCGAGTCGGCCCTTCTGATGAACAGAAAGTCATCCAAGTATTTTGTTAGGCCGCCCCCTGCCGCTCGCTGCTCTACTATCCATTTTACCAACATACTAAATCTCTCGAAGGCAGCACAGGAGATAGAGCAGCCCATTGGCATGGCCTTATCACAGTAGTACTCTCCGCCGAAATGGAATCCGAGGAGAGGAAAACTATCCGGACTAACCGGAAGGAGGCGAAAGGCGGACTTAATGTCGCATTTGCCCAAGACCGCACCGGGGCCGAAAGACCTCACTAAGGATACTGCTGAGTCGAATGATGCATATCGGACCGAGGTGAGGTCCCTGGGTATAGCGTCATTGACTGACCCGCCTCGAGGATAGGACAAGTGATGAATTAACCTGAATTCCCCGGGAGCTTTTTTGGGAACTATGCCTACTGGGGAATTAACCACATTGCTGAAAGGGGGGGCTGCAAACGGACCAGCCACCCGACCCTCAGCTCTCTCTTTCTGGATTTTTTCCCGTACCACGTGCTCAAAACCGGCTACTGATTTGAGGTTTGGGGGGACCCTCTGCTGTTGTAATTCATGGGCTGGTATTTTAAACCCGTGCTGGAACCCCGCGACCACATATGCAACCTCCTCCGTCAGGGTGATCCAAGAGGGCGGCCTCAAGCTGGGCTATTTTAATTGGTGTTGGGGCTCTTTCCAGAGGAACCCGCGCCCCCCGGCTCGAAACTCCCTTTGCTAGGGGGGTATTGTTTTCCCTTTGTGCCAGACCGCCCCTGTGGACAAGTGGAGTTTGCGTGGTGACCCCCACAGGTGGAGCATGCGTGTCGAAATCTACATACTGCCCGCAAACACTTTCCTGAGCGGCCGAATTCATGACACTGGCCTCTAGCAGATTCACTTGCCCTTTTTCCTTCATCGCAAAAGGACTCTAAGGCTGAAGAAGCCCCACCCCTTGCTAAGAGATGCCCATTATCTGACCTTGGTATACTGCCTGATCCGCTCATGCAGTTAAGCCACAGGTCGTTTGCGTGCAGGTCCCACCTGAGTCCCGGGGTAAAAGCCGCGCAATGACGAAAAGCTTTGTCATAGTGGAGCCATGCCCCGGCCCGGCCCGCCTCGTACGCCCGCCGCACTATGTCGGCATACTTTATCAGATCAGCCGCCCGGCCCAGGTAAGCCTGAATGATGAACTCTTGATAGATGGAAAAGGCTGCTGTCCAATTTGACCAATTCCTTTCGGCTTTTGGCCTCTTGAAACGCTCTTTCTCCTTCTTTCCTTCCTGCTTGGCTGGATCCACAATGGGATCACTGAACAGTAAGGCAAAAATGTCAATGTACTCCCCCCTCCAGATCTTCTCTCTGGTGGCTGGAAGTAAATGGTCCCTTATGGGAGCTGATACCATCGAGTATCCCCCTCCTACGGGGGTGGGGCTGGCATGCAGGCATCACAGGTGCCTGTATCCCTGCCACTCCTGCACTTGGTGCCATTGGGTTCGGGCAGGTGGGGGACCACACCTGTAAAAGGTGCGCATTCTCCAAAGGGGTACTTTGCCCCTGGACGAGGCCCACCACTCCTATGCCCGCCCCACCACCTGCAGTGGGGTGAGGGGGGGCGGGGACGGCCACCCAGGTCCCGTTCCACCAGACAAGCTGGTTCAGTGTTGCCGCTCCCGACTGTCCCGCTGGTGCCTGCTGTTACCCCTCCCGTTACTGCCACTGGAGGCAGGGCCGCCCACCCTGGGCTATTATCCCTCCCCAAAGCCGAGTCTCCTCTCTCACCTGGGACCTGGTGAATCGGCATTGCCGTTCCTTGATGGGATACTGGCTGGCAGGCCCATTGCTACACCAGCGCCTGTATGGCGCTCTCGATCCTCGCCACTCGCTGGCACAACTCGTTGTTGTAATCTACTTGCAGGACGGGAGCTGCAGGTGCTGACCCTGTTGACAGAAAAGGGGGCAAAGGCTACCCGGCCCAGCACCATCCAGGGGCCGACCTGGCCGCTTGCCCGGACCCCACTAGGGGCACGGTGGCCGACAGGGGGCCCCCCAGTACTGAGGGGGTCCACGGCAGTGCAGCCGCACCCAGTTGCTGACTTCCCCTCACGTCCGCCATTCCCATGTAACTGAATGGGGTGGGGTTTGCCATCGTGAGCCCCACAGGTCCCATCAAGCTGCTTATCCCTGGGGGGTTAGCCACATGCGGTGTTGGTGCATCATCAGCGCCCAGGGGATCCCTATATTGGGCTGGTGTCTTAGTGACATGCCCTCCCCTGAGTAGTGTAGGGGGGGCCATGGAAGGCTCGGGCTCCACCCCGCCCAAAGGAACCTGTGTTCCCACCAATGCCTGAACAACAGTAGCCCCTGATGGGGACATAGCCGGGGGGGCCTCCACCCCTCCCCAACTGCCTTGCAGTTCCCCTGCAGGTGCTCCACTTCCTGATGCCTGGCTGCTATTTGGGTCCATGGGGCTGGTGGCTGAGTGTCAGCCCCCTCTGCCCACGTAATCCTGCAGCCCCGCTGCGGGGCCTGAGTCACTCATAGGGGCCTGTCTAGGGGCTGGGGCAGAACCCTGCAGTAGCTCCCTCAGCAGGGCTTCACAACTGTCCAGCCTCTCCCCTAGGGGTCGCTCCCCATGCGCCTCCCCTCCCCCCCTGCTTGTGGGGATGCCATTCCCCCGCCTGTTGGCTCCTTGGGGGGCTCCCTCTCACCCGCTTCTGCTCCTGGAATGCGGAGGGGGGGCACTTGGTCGTACGATCCACAGTACGAGGAAGGGTTGGGTGGGTGCAGTTTCTTGATGCTCTGGCCGCAAGTGTGGCCAGAGCTCCCTCTGCCTGATCTAGTGCACACCTCCAGGTGTGCATCACATGACCCCGCTCCTCCAATGGGAACCGGGAGGGTTACTATGGTAACCCTGGCCGGGGTAGATGCTGGGCGCGGCCGCCGTTTCTTTCCTGCTCTGAGGATCCATGGGAGCCCCAGAGGTGGGAAAAAATCCCCCACCTCCTCTTGCCTTCCCTTTAATCGGGCGCGCCAAAGTGCCTTCCGCCATCCACCATCCCCTGCTGGGGGAGGGGAAGGCGGAGGCCATTGTTTGTTTTTTAGCCATAAAGTTACTGAGTGACCTTAGGCAAGTTCTTATCTCTCAGCCTCATCTCCCCATGTGTAATATGGTGGTAATAAATGACCTACCCTGCAGTATAATTGAGACGGTGAAGTACATGAGAATTGTAAAATGCTTTGAACACAGAAAGTGTTATATAAATGATAACAACAGTAATTCTTGATGCTAAATCTGGTCTCTCCATGCCCACAAGCAATATTAGGATTATTATTTTGGTGCCCAAACAATAAAAACCTGGTTACTGCCCAGAGGAGCTTGTAGCCTAAAGACAGGCATAGAAAAAGTAGTGAGAGGGCAGGTGCGCTGCTTTAGGACTGATCTAGGCCTGCATTTGTGGGACATAGCTGTAACATTCCCTATGTTGACAGGGGGTGGGGGGGAGGCTGGCTCCCAGGGTATGGAAGGTATTTGGGGCGAGGGGGAGGAAGGTGGCACAACAGGAAGCGCAGATACCAAATCCCTAGCTCCACTCTGTGTGAGGGAATTTCAAAAATCACGGGATAGCAAAGGGGATAGAGGATGAGAGATGGGGGCCAATGTTAAATGGCAAGGCGGTAAGGGAGAGGATTAAAGAGTGCATTTATGTGGGTGGGTTGGGAATATCACAGAGCAGAGGTGGGGGGCATGTTCTAACAAGTTTCAGAGCCACTGCCTGACTCTCTCTATATTTTCTCTATATACTCTAAACTGTAAACTCTCTATATTTATATATTAACTTAAATCAGTTTACAGCTTCTTGCCAGTCACTTGAAATGGAGTATGGTAGCCATCTCAGCAACTCGGCCTAATAGAAAATAAAAGACAAATGGAACTGTTATGGAGGATGTTTGCATTGATGGGTCTATAGAAGAATTTAGTTGCCCAATCCTGGATCTGCAATTATGCCCACAGGTATCACAAGAGTGGTTCAAGTCTAGCAGGGAGACATCAAGGTTTTTCCTTCTTTGTTGGCCTTTCTCTAATTCTTTACATATTTGCTCAAAATCAGAGAGCCCCTGATTACAAAGAGTGCTCCATGTACTGAGGCTGGAGACTAGGACCGTTTTTAGATGAGTGCGCGACCCGCTCACGCGTGGTTTCCAAAATACCGCAAGGTGGGATTACACGAGACGCCGCCGGGGATCATGCGCATGGGAGGGGGACGCGCATTCTTTTCCAGCCGCAAATTACCTACCTTGATCGCCGACCCGGTCAATTTGCGGAGAGGGGAGGCTATACAGATGGGATGGGCTCCACATTAACCAGAATGGAACCTGACTGCTGGCACTCAAAATTAAAATGCTATAGAGCAGTTTTTAAACTAGAACCTGGGGGAAAGCCGACAGGCAGTGTGGAGTGCACAGTTTGAACTGTGGCATCTATGCAGGATGATGTTAACTTAGGGGATTTAGAGTTGCTTAAGACTGAGGAAGGAATAAAAATGAAGGGACTTCAGGTGGAATTCGCTGGAGAACAGATAAATAACAATTCCAGGGTGCCTGATATAGTCCCCTATAATGTGCACAGTAAGAATAAAAAGAATACACATAAATGTCTATATGCAAATGCTAGAAGCCTAAAACGTAAGATGGGAGAATTAGAGTGTATGGCACTAAATGAAGATCTAGATATTATAGGCATCACAGAGACATGGTGGAATGAGGATAACCAATGGGACACTGTAATACCAGGGTACAAAATATATCGGAATGACAGAGTAGATAGGGTTGGTGGTGGGGTAGCTCTATATGTAAAAGACAACATTGAGTCAAGTACAATTAAAATTTTAAAGGATGCAAACTGCTCCCTAGAATCTCTATGGATAGAAATTCCAGGTATAAAGGGGAAGAGTATCGCAGCAGGGCTACACTATCGTCCCCCTGACCCGGACGGAGAGACTGATAAAGCAATGCTAAAAGAGACTAGACAGGCTACTAATGGATTCTGGGGTTCCTGTGCTTATACACAATTCTTTAGAGGAACTACTTCTTTTCAGTTATGTCACAAATATACAATTAAAATAAGACATGAAAATTATACCAGTATACACGATTGCCAGTTTATTTATTAATTATTATTATTATTATTATTATTATTAATTGTATATTATATACAGCACCAGCAATGTGCCTGACACTGAACAGTCATGAATAGCAGCAGGTCTCTGCCATGAGGGGCAAACAGTCTAGGATTATGGCTGAAATGAGTTTTTGCCAAAATGGGAAATATTATTGAAATCCTAGTTCCTCATACCATCTTGGTAAAAAAATGGAGAACCTCACGGTACTCAGTAATGTTTTGACAGACAGTTATTCTCAATTTACTGACTTTCTGCTTGCCACTTTGTCGTTTACTGCTTTGCTGTGCATTTCAAATCCCGATAGGCAATACTGACTCAATACCACATTTCTTGCACTCCATTTTCCCTTGTACTTCCTTGTCACTCATTGGCTACTGTGCAGATTCCTTTACTAATCATGCAAAGGAACAACATAGAACAATAATTCTGATTGGAGGCACTGGAGTGGAGGTTAAGAGGCATGGTGGGGAGGTTAAGGGGTGGGCTATTTGCACCAGGGTTTGCTCAGAAATGTGGAAATAACAAACCCAGAAGTAAAATGGTACCCTCAGCAATGCAGTGAGCAGTAAATGAACAGTATGCAGTGAGCAGAAAGTTGGTAACTCGGGATGGTATCTCGCAGTATGTGAGAATCAAGAAATCACATAATTACTGGGAAATCATTGGGAAATATATTCCTGTTCCCAATATGGCAAAATTACTTGTAAGTAAAAATTTTGCTGCTCACTTCAATCCTATATAGCATGAACATGGGAAAGATGCGGGGCAGAGAAGCAGGAAGGGAACACACGGAGGATGCAATCATATAGCTGAAAGATGCAAATGCACATGCTTAGCATATGTCAACCTCAAATACTATGAACCTCCCAAATCATGATTTAAAAAATGATTAATGTATAATTATATCAGTTTCTTGTGTACATCTGTATTGTTTCTAAAATGCTCTCTGTGGACACAGGCTCCAGCAATACCATGGTAAGATTGGGGTCCAGGAAGGCAAAGCATTTAGCTTAATAACAGGAGTGGAACTTTGGGACAAGGGGAAGTTCTCTTACGAACCTTTGGGTTGATTTTCAAAGGCAAAACTGGCATGTGGACACTTGCATTGATAATTATTTAGGTGGCACACCTTTGAAAATTAACACTCTTCTCCCAGCAATAAGTAGTACTAGATGAGGGATAGTCTCCCAAAGGAAGCTGTTGCTTGGGGTTTTTATAGCTGGAGTGGATGAAACCCTGAAAAATATCCTATAGAAACAATCCGTCATTGGCAGGAAGATTGAGTGGGTAAACTAATTCATTATTAATAATAAATAATAATAAAATAATAATAAATAAAATATTAATTAGGAGCCAAGCCATCTCATTCTCCACCAGCTGCAGCTTCCGAGCAGTCATTGAGGGCAGCCCAATGTAGAGCACATTGCAGTAATCTAGCCTCAAGGTGATTAAAGCATGTATGACGCTGGCCAGATTGGAATCAAAGAAAAGGCTGGAGCCTCCTCACCAGATGGAAATGGTAAAAAGCATTCCACACCACCACTGTCACCTGGTATTCCAAGTGCAGCGAGGGATCCAAAAGCACTCCAAGGCTGTGAACCTGATTGACTAGAGGGGGCCAGACCCCATCAATAACAGGTGTCCTAATCCCCTCCAAGTCACAAGACCGGCCAACCATCATCACTTCAGTCTTGTCAGGATTCATCTTCAATCGACTCACCCTCATCCAGGCCCTGACAGCAGCCAGACATCGAGTGAGCCCCATGACTGCAGAACTTTGGTTGGATAAGAAAAGAGAGGTAGAGTTGAGTGTCCTCAGTATATTGATGGCTCCTCACTCCAAACCTCCTTATGACCTCGACCAATGGCCTCAGATACACATTGACAGAAGGGTAGACAGAATAAAACCCTGCAGTAATAATTAATAATATAGTGCCAACAGTGTACCCGGCACCAAACAGGTTCGTCATGATTAGAGACAGATACCTACTCTGAGGGGTTTTCAATATAGAATGGGGAATAGATTATTATTATGGCAGGACTGGGTTGTGTTGTATTGATAGATATGGGGGATTTATTGTTGTTGTTATATATTGAATCATGAACGTTATTGTAGAATATTGTAAATTGGAGAGAGGTTGGGCCCCTTCTCCTGGTGAGAACAGGAGTTTGGACTGAAATTGTGTTAGTTCCTCCCTGGTGGCAGCAGGGATAGAACAATAGGCTGATGAGGAAAGATTATGATTATGTAATATTGTGATAAACTGTGGGATTATTGGGTTATTTTTTGTATTGAATTATAGTTATTATTATGTATATTCTACCTTGGTTGTTAGCCGCCTCGAGATGCCGTAGGCGAGAGAGAGCGGGATACAAATAAAAGGTGAATTGAATTGAATTGAATAGATTGTTGTAAGTCACCAAGACTAAGCCAATGTTGGCATAGGGTGGGATATAAATCTAAAGTAGTAGTAATAATAATAATAATAATAATTAATATAATATAATAAAAGGTTAATGGAGGGATGACAATATTATTCTAAGTCAGAGTAAATCAGTGTTATACTTACAAAAATATTTTCCTCTTTAAAAAAAATCAGAATCTAGAAGAAAAATCCCCAGACAGTAGTAGAAGGAATTTTTTAGGATATCAGAAGGAGAAAGTAAAGGAAAGAGCCTTTTAGTGCTTATGTTTACAGTTAAAACTAAAATGAAACCTATACTGCTAAAATGATAAAGCTGTTGAATTGCAGCAGAGCTTATTTTGGAAGGAAATCAAAACTGTGGAGGAGAAGGACACACAAGGGAAAGCGATTAAAGATGAATTAATAGACTCCATGCCCAAAGGTTATGCATGGCATCTAGCAATAGATACAGCAGGAGGGGAAATGGCCAACAGGGATGAAAGGGAAATTACAAAAATAAGCAGGAGGCATATGCAAATAAAATCCACCAGGTACAAGAGGAAAAGCAGCTGAACTTCAGGGAATATTTTATTCTTTATGTGTTGAAGGCAATAAAGTCAGATGTTTGAGAACACTAAGCAAGAAAATACTGCACAGTCTTTACAGAAGTGTTTAGATTTTTTTAATTGGATTCTATTTGACTAATTTGCACCTTGATGCTATGAGCATTTAAGCCCAAGTATAACTTTAGTCTTGCGAGGAGTCCCTTTAAAAGCTACTGGAACTCCTTGCAAGGGAAGTACTACACACCTACTTTCTTTGTGCCTGCAAGCACTGTACTATTTCCTCAAATCTATTTGTATTATTTGCCAAATATTTCTTGAGCTATAGATTGTTTAGGAGCAATTTCTAACAAGTTGTGTTGCCCAAATGTAAAATTCAATCGATTACAAGATTGGAGCATAAAGGTGAAGTAGTAACTAAAGGCCAATTTGCGGCCTTGGATATGGACAAGCTGTAACTGCATGGGTGTAATAATGGGGACAACCTTCCAATCTTAAGGATGAGGAGATGTGAATGGTTCTATCAGCCCTTCAATTTTGGAAGAGCAGATTGAAGCTTCATCAGTGTGCTGGTGCACTGTCAGGATTGTGTTTCCTGCCCAATCCAAGCATGCCTGGTCCAGATGCCCACTAGGGGTGGGACATCTGGCAAAAAACCGGTTACAGGTTTTACCGGTTACCGGTTTACAAAAAACTGGTTTACCAGATTAAAACCGGTTTACCGGTACCAGATTTATTGCATTGATTTCAATGGGGAACTGTCCCCATTGAAATCAATGGGGAAAAAACTCAATACCTCCCCCCCCCCAGGGAAACCCGGAAGTTCCCTGGAAGGCCTAGTAAGCGCTGAAGCCACCAGCCAGCGCTGAAGTTGCCAGACCACCGTGCTGCTGCCGCCTCTGCCTCTGCCCAGAGCGTCAAAGGTAGGCGATCTCTGGGTGGGGAGGTAGGGTGATCCCTGGGGTGGGGGGTATTAAACCACCACCCCCAGTGATCACCCTAGTACCACATTACCTACCTGCTGGTGCAGACTCTGGGTCATCAGCAGTGGCCCGGAGCCCACACTAGCAGGGACTTTGGGGAATTTTTTTTTAAAAAAAATCCAGGCTGGGCAGGGTGGGGGTGTGTGTCCCCCCTTCCACCTGCGCAGCCTGGACTGGGGAGGGAAAGTGGTTGGGGTGTTTTTGTTTATTTTTTTACATTGCGGCCATTCATTTCAATGGCCGCAATGTAAAAAAATCCGGCACGGGGATCCGGTACCAGTACCCCCAAATACCGGAGTAATCTGATACTGCCGGTACAGCAAAATACAGATACTGGATGTACCGAACTTCCCACCCCTAATGCCCACTGCTTTCCCCATCCACTTGCATTTGAGTTCCCTAGAGTGGGAAGAGGCCTTCCCTGCTATTTCCCAGAGGGCTGGGAAACTCAAATGCCAACTGCTGCTGCTCCTCCCTGGATCCAAGGAGGAGACCAGAATAGCCAGTGATAGAAAGGGGGAGATACCTGGACTGAGATGGAAGTGGGATTAGGAGAATGTTCTGTGGCTGGGAAGGAAGGTGAAGAAGTTAGTTAGGAGGAAAGAGGGGAAAGTGTACCAGACTGGGGCCAGACCAAGAGAGGAGTGGGGTGTGTGGTCGTGTGCAGAATCTGCTGGGAAGAAAGGGACCCAGCAGAGGAAATCATGAGTACTGTGAGAGGGAAGTGGAGCCAGACAGTTTTCAAGACTGACAGAAAATCCATCTCTTTATTTGCAAACCCAGCAGAAGAAATCCTTGAAAGACAGTAAACATGTATGCTGATCATTTTGCAGAGCAGAGCCACATTTTAACTTGATGTCATATAGACTCAATGGCATCTGCCAAAATCTTATCCCAAGCTAGCATTCAAATAATCCTTTGACGGTTGTGCTGTAGCTCTGATTCTCCCTTTTGCCAATAAGTAAGTCAGGAATGGGCAACAATCAATGTGTGCTTATACTAAGAATAAGGCTTAAACTAAATAAATACCTCTTTGTAGCTAATGTCATGTCAGCAACAAGGGGAAAACATATCAATCAAATGATATCAAATGATATCAAAAAGCTGTCCCTTGTAGGATATAATGGCAACACCATTACAGGCTTGTTCAGCTAAGGAAAGAAAGATGGGGGTGAGGAATGGCAGGTTCAAGTGTTCCTGCTCACCCCCAGTCTCTATCTTGATAGATACTGAACAGGCACTATCAATCCCTTCCCTCAGAAATATTCAAAATCTATGAGTGAATGTATGTTTTTCCTATTGTTTCTAAGATCATCTAGTCTGACCTGCTCCTGGCAGAGCCAGCCTTACAATATGCAGAGTCTGGGGCAAAGATAAAATGCAGGGACCCCTCTAGCCCCACCCTCTCCCCTGTGGCCCCATCTCCTCAGGGATACCTTCTGTGGGTCCCAGTGGTGGTTGTGTTTAAAGCCCCACTGGGAGGGAGTGCAGGCCCACAGGTCCTGGTAAAAATGGGGGCCACTGTGGGGCTCCCAGAAGTAGATAAAATAGCAGGATCCAAGCTGGTTGCCCCTAGTCACGCTATGGAAAGGCTAGCCCTATCTCCTGGGCCATAAACATCCAGTAATTTCTACAATGAGTTCATAAATGTAAGAAAGTCATCAAGATTTCTACTGATGGAGAATCTTTCATGCCCCTAGTAGGATGCTTCCATGGTTAATGAACTTTGTTGTTAAGAATTTTATTTATTTATTTACCTAGATTTCTTAGCTGCCCTCTCCTGCCAAGGCAGTTCGGGGCAGTTTACAACACAATAAAAATACAATAAAAGCACACATAAAAAATACAATATCAACCACAGAACATAGGCAGAGCCACACACCCCTCCCCTCCCCCCATTCCTCTTGCCAAATGCCTGGTGGAACAGCCAGGTATTATACGGTCTTTGGAAAGAGGGGAGGTCCAAAGCCAAACGGACCTCCATCGGGAGGGAGCTCCACAGCCGCAGTGCGGTCACTGAGAATGCCCCCCTCATCATCGCCTTATGCCTTATTTCTAACCAGAATTTGATTGGATTAGCTCCAGTTCTCTCCACTGTAGCTCACCATGAGCTCATCATCCTTGAGCTTTCCACTGTAGCTCGCCATCCATCCCACAAAGATAGATGTGGTTGGGCAATGCTGGGACTTGTATCGCAGGCTGAGGGCGCTTTTAGACGATCCCGCTGACAAGCGGGATCGTTAAGTGCCGGCATATCTCCCCCGCCTTTCTTTCTATGCCGGGTCTGATGCTCAGAAGAGCATCAGACCCGGCGTAGAGACTCAGTGCACATGTGCACCCTTCTGCGCATGCGCACTCGGCAAAATATCAGGGAAGTGTGCCGTGAAGCCGGCACAGCGGCGATCCGCGTCAGAGGGGGCAGGATCGCCTGCCCGGTCTGACGCCGGCTTAAATGTAAGTGTGTAATTTAAACGAGCGCAAAAAAACGCGGCTGATCAAAGGATCAGCCGCGTTTCTTGTCTCGTTTAAAAGCGCCCTGAGAGTGGTGAGCAATCCTGTACTTACTGTCCTTGGTACAAAAACAGGGACAATAAACTTAGGTAGTGCCTAAGCACTACCTGTTGCCTTCAGACCTGAAGACCACGTGGCAGTGATTTTTGACGTCTCAGAAGAACTCCCACACAATCTTTTGTTCCTCTGTTTTATTGTTAATTCTATTATTTTGTGGTGGGAGGCTATGTTTTATGAATGAGTGGAAAGGGTTGATGGTGGCTGGATGGAAAGATGGTAGAGAGGCTTTGAGGGGAGAGTGGGTGAGAATGCTATGACCCCATGGTGGGGAGGGGGTACGAGCATGGGAGCAGAGAGGTATGGTGGGGGCGGGTAGAAATGAAAAGAGGAGGACGTTAGGTAGGTAAGGAGAATGGGAATATACTGTACTGACTTGTATACGCTTCCCTGGGCCATATGGATATGATGGGATAAATATCCAGTATATATGTATGTACACAAAGTGATTCACATGGTATCTTTTATTGGACCAACCTTTGTTGGTGAGTATGTAAGCTTTTGAGCCACACAGGGCTATTCATCAGGCTGTGAGCAAGACTTGGCATAGCCCTGGTAGGCAAGTCTTGCTACTAGCCTGATGAAAAGCCCTGTGTGGCGTGAAAGCTTGCATACCATCACCAACAAAAGTGATAAAAAATAAGTCTAATAAAAGATACTGCCTGAACTGTTCTGTCTCCATCTATTATTTTTGGAACCAAAACAGCAATCACATCCCCTCTCTAGACTACAAAGTGCTACAGGAGGAAAGAGGAGCAGGAGACTGTATCTAGCCATTTCCATTTTACCTTTGCAGAACCTCTTTTCCATGCTGGGAGGTGAAAGAAAGAACCCCACATGCCAAATCGGCCACAGAGTCCACTGAAGCTGGACTTCACGGATCAAGCCCCTATCAGAATATTTCCTATGGAAAGTTCCCTGCACTTCTTTCATCTTATGAGTAAATCTATACACCAGGCAAGTGCAATTACTGTGGCAGACTGAATGCATGAATATGCCCTCTCCACATTAAAATGATTCAGTGAGGTGCAAGGTCTAAAGAAGAGAAATGTAATATTACTTTTATGATTATGCCTATCTTAGTTTTTGTTCTGCTTCTTCTAATTACTATTATGATTATTACTTTTTATTGATGTTTTTCATTGTGTACATGCTGAAACAGAAATAACAACTGCCCTGCTCTCCATTTAAAAGAGCCAGGGGAGCAGTTGGAAGTAATGATGAAAATGTCTTTTTGCTCCCCCTTTCACAGCAGAACTGGAACAGAGTAGCTAGCTCCACTATTTATAAAAGTAGCTTATACCTTATGCAATAAAATCATCCTTTAAAAAAAAGGCTATTCATCCAATTTTGGAAGTTACTTCTTTCTTACTTCAATACGACATGCCTGAGTATCATTCAAACCCTCACGCCTTTCCTCCCCACTGCAGTTTCCTCAGTTAACGAAGAAGGTTCATCATAACGTGCTATGACAGTAGATGAAAACAGATGAGACAGTAGCCCAGATTAGCCCTCCTCCACATGGGAGGCCACCTGCCTGTCTGTCTATTAGGAGGCCACCAGATGTTCTCCTGCACCCACAACCAGATATTTGCCTGCACCAGCCATCCCTCAGCCCCCACTCATGATGTCATCACAATGAATGTGGAGCCCATTGTGCGGGTGAACGATGGCTGATGCAGGCAAATGTGCACCCACATGACTGCCTCCTGTCTGTTAGGGTGCATGCAGCATCCGTGTGCGTGCAGGTGTGCCAGGACCATAGAGTTCTGGGAAGAGAGTCTACAGTGGTCCAGAGAGCGACCGCATCTCGGTGGTGGTTGCGGCGGCGCATTGCATGGCAGGGAGGAATGCCTGCCCATCTGTCTGGTTCATCGCACAAAACCTGTGAGTGCCGACTGCGCACAGGCTCCATGTAGTGACCCTGGGCTCCAGTTCCTACTACAGTGTCCCATGTGACAAGTATAGCAGTGTTGGGGAATAAACTGATCTACTGTCACAAGATAATACCACTGGTGAGCATTTTAATGGGGGCTGGCAGTTTTCAATATTATTTAAGGGTCATAGAGTGCTTGTTATTTCATTTTGTTATCAGGTCACTCATATCACTGGGGCAATCAGTAAAAATATACATTAATAATGCTTCTGATATATAGGGCCATTCATTCTGGAAAAGGAAACGGGGTGGTGGTGAAAATGAAATGAACACACAGCTAGCTCTTCCTTCTAAGAGAAGAATCAGCTTATAATACAATAAAAGTCCTTACAGAGCACTGAGCCAGATTGCCTAAGAAACCACACAATGTATTATCAAAGAAAAAGCAAATAAGAGTGAAAAAAACCATGAATAGCTAAAATCCTTGTTTTGCATACTGTATAAACACTCATTATAATCACAAATATGAGCAATTGATAATTAGATCACAAGTTGGCTTATTTTACTATTATGATGGGAGCTAATAACCCACTTGTGACATCTATGGCTTTATGAGGTCTGTACACCTGGGATACTCTTTGCATATTACAATTAATCATCATGAATCCTCAAGCTATCACAGCTATTTAACAAATGAGCTATCTTCACCTTTGCACTAGGTAGAGCTATGGTTTAGTTTTAAAACAAAAGAACTAATCTCACGTAGGCTTTTTTTGTTTCTTGTTTTAGATTCAGATTATGGTCAGGTTAATTCTAGAACAAATCCCTAATAGTTTTCCTTTCTACTGCATTTTCACATCTTGGTTTAGCTAGAAGCAGTCATAGATTCACGCTCACACCTACACACGAGCATGCACACCTTTGCAAATGCAAAACAGTAATCTTCCTGAATTGCAGGTGTTGTGGAAGCTACACAAAAATTTAGTTGACTTAAATTTCTTTACATTTGCCACCATTTCCTAGGATAAATAAAAAAAAAGAGAATACACCCAAATTGCTTAGAGTTAAAAACAAAAATAAGCAAAAGCAGCCAATCAGTATAGCTGGATATATTTATTTATAAAGGTGGGGGGGAGATAGACCACCATTGTGTTTGGGTCCAAATCTTATGAATTAAAAAAGCAAAAGTGGTGACAGCATGTATGATGGTCTGGTGAGACTTCATCTGGGCAGTTGTGTTCAGTTTGGGGCGCCTCATTTTAAGAAGGGCATTGACAAATTGGAGCAGGTTTGGAGTAAGGCACAAAGATGAGGAAGGGTCTGGAAAACAGGTTTGATGCAGAAAGGTTGAAGAAATGAGGTATGTTTATGAGAGATGTAATATCAGTCTTCAAATAGCTAAAGGGCTGCCGTGAAGAAGATGGCAAGAAACTAAATAAATACCAGAAAAAACTTTCTAACAGTAAAAGCTGTTTGGCAATGGAACAAGTTGTTTAGAGAGGTTGTAGGCTTTCCACGGCTGGAGGGTTTCAAAGAGGCTGGACAGCTGTCTGGCATGTTGTACCTGCGGACTTCCTGCATCAAAGGAGGGAGTTAGACTAGATGTTCTTTGAGGAACCTTCCAACTCTGTCTCTCTTGCTAGTTCCTCCTCCATGTCACTCAGTTGGAGTTTTCCAAAGCTCTGTCCTTGTCCCTATTCTCTTCTCCTTTTATCAGAGAATGTCATGGCTTCCTGTGTGCTATACGCTGATAACAATCAACTCTTTCTCTCCACTCCAACTTTCTCCCCCTTCCTCCAACTGTCTCTATGACATTTCCATTTGGATGTCTTATTGTCATCTCAAATTTAATATGTCCAAGACTGGACTCCTCATCTTCCTCACACCTAAACTGCCTTCTCCCTTCACCCTATTTCCATTAATGGTGTCACCATCTAGCTTTTCCCTCAGGCATACAACCTTGGATTCATCTTTGACTCTCCCTCTTCATTGCACCTCCAATTCAGTCTGTTGTGAAGGACTTTTGCTTCTCTCTGCATAACATTGCTAAAATCCAGCCTTTCCTTGCTGTTCCCACCACCAAAACTCTAGTCAAGTACATGCTGTTGTTATCTCTCACCTTGACTATGGCAACCTCCATCTTACTGGCGTTCTCCACTCTCATATTGACCCTGTCATTTCTATTCAACACTCCACTGACAAAGACATCCATCTCACCTGTTGCTATGATCAGGTTTGGTCCCTTCTCTGTTCCCTCCACTTGTTCCTTCTCCCCCTTTGCATCCACTCCAAACTCCTTGTCTTCACCTTCAAATCTCTTCCTGGCCCGCTTCCCTATTTTTCTTCCCTCATTTTGTGCTACATTCCCAACCAGGAAGTTCTCTGCAACCACTCTTACCCATCACAGAGTCCCCTGATCTCTAAAACCATTTTCACTCATTCTCCCAGGCTGCCACCTATGCCTGGAACTCCTTCCCTGAGATCTGCACCCTATGCTCAGCTCCTTCCCTCCCGCCTTTCAAATACCTCCTAAAAACTTCTCTTAGGAGCTCTAGTTTCTTGCTCCACATGCTGCTCACTAGGGATGGGAAATCAAATTGAAAAATCAGAATCGGATCAAAATTGGAATCAGATTCAGTTGAATCATATCTAAATTGGATTGGAATCAGATTTTTTCCCCATTGACCCTCAGAGGCTGACGGAACCCCAGTGGTTCCAAGAGGTCTTGAGGAAATTAACCTTGGACCTGGACAGCCACTCTGTCGATGAGCTAGTCCAGCATTGGAACAGCTTGCTTGGGGAGCAATTGACAGGGTGGCTCCGAGGCGCCCCCTGCCTCTGTCTCGTCACCACAGGGCCCCTTGGTTTACTGAGGGGCTGCGGTGTATGAAACAAGTAGGCAGGAGGCTAGAGCGATGCTGGCGTCGGACTCGCTCTGACTCCGACCCACTTCTCCATAGGGCCCATTTGTGGCCCTATGTTGAGGTTGTGAGGACAGCAAAGAAGGAGTTCTTTGCTGCCCTCATAGTGTCTGCAAAGTCACGCCCGACGGAGCTGTTTCGGGTTGTGCGGGGGCTGGCCAGTCTGGCCTCCCTCTGCCTGGATGGGGACTTGTCCCAGGCCTGCTGTGAGGAATTTGTCACCTACTTTGCAGACAAGATAGCTCTTATTCAGATCGACTTTGACACTGGGTTGGGGGCAGTAGGTGGAGAGCGCGAGATGACGGAGACTCCGTCTGGTCCAACTTTGTGTGGGGAGTTTCAGGAAGTGACATCAGCCGAAGTGGTGGATGTCCTGGGGTCTGTGAGAGCCACCAAATGTGAACTTGATCATTGCCCGTCCTGGCTGGTGAAAGCCTTCAGGGAGACATTGGCGATGGTGCTGGCGAGGGTGGTTGACGCGTCCCTGCAGCAGGGGAGGTTGTTGCCTAGCCTCAAGGAGGCTCTTGTGCGCCCCCTGCTGAAGAAACCATCATTGAATGTGGACACACTCACCAGCTACTGACCTGTCTCTAACCTTCCCTTTTTAGGGAAGGTTATTGAGCGGGCGGTGGCGATCCAGCTCTAGGCGCATCTAGACAGCATCAGTTTCCTAGACCCTTTTCAATCGGGGTTCTGTCCTGGCTATGGCACTGAGACAGCATTGGTGGCCTTGGTCGATGATCTCTGGGAGATGGACGCAGGATAGTCCACATTTCTTATCCTGCTAGATCTCTCGGCCGCTTTTGATACCGTGGACTATGGGCTGCTGTTGAGACGGCTGCTGTTGAGATGGCTGTGTGACCTGGGGGGTCTGGATGGGACTGTTCTTGAATGGTTCTGCTCATTCCTCTGAGGGAGAAGCCAGGGGGTGGTGTTGGGAGCTGAAATATCTTGCCCCCGCACCTTGTCCTGTGGCATTCCGCAGGGTTCCATTCTGTCTCCATTATTATTTAATGTATATATGCAGCCCTTGGGGGAGGTCGTGAGAGGGTTTGGGGTGCGATGTCACCAGTATGCTGATGATACTCAGCTGTACCTCTCTTTTTCAGCTGAACCCAGACACTGCTGTCTCATTGCTATCCCAGTGTTTGGAGGCTGTGGTGGAGTGGATGTGGCAGAGCAGACTGAAGCTCAACCCCGATAAGACAGAGGTGATGGTGGTGGGGAGGGTAAAGAAGGTGTTGGCCCCCCTGATTGGGGGGATTCGCCCTCCTATAGCTCAGCAGGTTCGGAGTCTGGGGGTATACTGGACTCAGATCTCCACCTGGATCGACAGGTGGAGGTGGTGGTGAGGGCTGCCTTCTGCCAGTTATATCTGGTGCAGAGGCTGTGTCAGTACATCTCCGGGCCGGACCTAGCCTCCCTCATCCATGCCTTCGTCACCTCGAGGCTGAACTACTGCAATGCACTCTACGTGGGGCTGCCCTTGTTCTTGGTCCAGAGGCTGCAGCTAGTGCAGAATGCGATGGCCCAGCTCCTGATGGGAGCAGGTCATCGGGAGCATATAACACCTGTGCTCCAAACTCTGCACTGGTTGCCAATAGCGTGCCAAACCAGGTTCAAGGGATTGGTATTGGTATTGGTATTGACCCTTCACGGTCTCGGCCCCTTGTACCTCAGGGACTGCCTCACCCTCCATGCCCCAGAGCGACTCCTTCAGTCTGCCGGGGGTGCCTTCCTGGAGTTCCCCTGTGTCAAGTGGGGGGCCACAATGGAGAGGGCATTCTTGGTGGCTGGGCTGTGTCTTTGGAATTTCCTCCTGGAGGAAGCTCACCTGGCCCCAAGCCTTTTAACATTCCAGCGGGCTTGTAAAACCTGGCTGTTCACCCAGGCCTTTGGGGAGGGTGGGAGGGGGGTTTAAGGGTTTTTAGCTCTTCCCTACCCTTATTTCTATTTTGATTTATATTTTCCTAACCCTGTTTTGAGGTTTTAAATTGTGTGTTGTTTTTAAAAAATTGTTTTACTTTTATTAATGTTTTTATTGAATTGTACATTGCCCCGGGATGCCGTAGGCATATGGGGTGACTAATAAATGTTTAAAATAAAATAAATAGTAAATAAAATAAGTCAATGGAAAATTGAACCTAATCATCTCAGTGAATGAATTGAACCAAAATGAACTGAACCAAAATGCCCCCCTGTATCATTGCTAAATGGGGACAGAGGGGGTCAACAGCCCACAAGGTGCAGCCAGTCAGCCTTTCAGAGCAGTTCTGAGAAACAGGGGAGAGAACCAATGCCAAACTGCCCCCCAAACTAGGCGCAACAGACACCAAAAGCAGCAGAAATGAAAAGAAGGCAAGAGTAATTCCAGGGCAGGACAAGAAAGTCAGTTTTTAAAACTTGGGGTAACAGTGTGCCCCATAAAGTAATAGCCTACACAGACCCCACAGCTGGGCACAGCCAGAAGCAGCAGCAATGTGAAGAAGGGGAGAGCCTATACCAGCCAGGGATAGGCCAAAACCCCAAGAAGAACACCCAGAAGAAGAGAGGAATTGTGGGAAACAAAAAGCCAATACAATACATCAACCACCAACTGTTCAAGAAGCAACACCACAACCCTCCACCCCACCCCCAGGAACACACCAAACTCAAGTGCTCCCCAAATCTACCTACATTTGATGATCCTGTCCTGTGCCCAACACGTAGGTAGGCTAGGCCTGCACAGAATTCTCAAAGCCCACTCCACGGGGCAGAGCCAGAGATGAGATAGTGGTGACTGGTGGGGTGGGGCCAATGGTAGGTGGAGCCTAGCCAAATTTTAAAATTAATATGGATTTATATAGCCTCAGTTCTCCATCTATATATATTAAAAAACCTGCTAAAATGGGTGTGTGTTTGTGTGGCTGTCTCGGGAAGTGGGCAGTGCCAGCATTAAAATTTCACACTTACATGCTAAACGGAATAGAACATGCACGCAAGGATAGTAGACAACTCCCGGATTTAGCCAGACCACTCCTTTTTGCCAGAAAAGCAGCAGAGAGACACAGCCATGCTGTACAGTTCTGCTGCAGCATAAAGCCAGCTGGTACAGCCAGGCAGGGTAGACTAGGCATTAGCCAACATATGACATGGCCTTCTTGCAGAAAAGCCAAATCCCACCAAACTGCTTGAATTTTCCCTGCATTTTAAAATGGTCTATTTGCAAAGAAACCCTTTCGCCCAATTTCCACCCCCTCCACAATAAAATAAAATAAAATAAAAATCAGAAAGCAGACAATTAGACTGGAAAACACAAGTGGACCATTTTAAACAAGAGTAGCCATGCCCAGTGGTTCCACAAAATGGCTCCTGCATGGCTATGAGAGGAGGGGGGAAACAGCAGTGAATCATGCAAACACACAAGCAAGCAAGCAAACCATCTTAATTAATTTAAGTTTGTTCAACAAAGCAAATCATTAGGCACAACCCAACCAAAACACATGGGAAATACAGAAAAACCCAACAATATTATGTGAAGTCCTTAGCACACCATAAAAGCAGTAGCATGGTGTTCCACTTCTCCCCCAAGACCCCAACCATGCTGCACAGTTCTGCTGAAGTGTAAAAGGCAGCTGACAGAGCCATGTGGTATGAAGTTCTTGCAGAGAAAACTACAAAAGGACCATTTTAAAATGCAGGGAAAATTCAAGCAAAGAAACCCTTCCACCCAAGTCCTTCCCCCTCTTAAAAATTAGACCATTATGGGAGAAAAGAAACAGCAAAGGAACCTGTCACCATTTGAGGCAGCATGCCTGGTTGGGCCCACAGAATTCCCCCTACATGTCGTGAGGGGGGGGG
>QEPC01015474.1:6250474-6265060 GCA_003113815.1 Sphenodon punctatus | reverse complement strand
TACCTTAGGGACCGCCTCGCCCTTCGCGCCCCGGAACGGCTCCTGCGGTCTGCCGGGGGTGCCCTCCTGGAGGTCCCCCGTGTTAAGCGGGGGGCCACGATGGAGCGAGCATTCTTGGTGATAGGGCCGCGGCTGTGGAACTCCCTTCCGGAGGAAGCTCGCCTGGCCCCAAGCCTTTTGACATTTTGGCGGAACTGTAAGACCTGGCTGTTTGCCCAGGCCTTTGGGAGGGAGGGTGGGGGGGGGTGATTTTAATCCCTGTTTTTGATGTATTTTATATTTATGTTTTAACTGAATTTTAATTGTTTTTATTATTGTTGTTAGCCGCCCCGAGCTGCATTGCAGGAGGGGGCGGGATATAAATCTGAAAAATAAATAAATAAAATAAATAAGTTATCCTGTAAAACCTTTTGAACATTGCACATAAAAATATTGCACATAAAAACACTAAAAGAATGAACTTGGCTCCTTTGAGTTCCTGGTCAGTTTAGTGGTCATGGTCATTGTAATGGTGAATTTGCTTAAATTGCAACCCTTCTAGCTTTGTTAGAGGATGGGCAGATCCTCCCTCTTATCTTTGTGATCGCCCCATAGAGAGAACTGGGGGTACAGAGCAGCTACAATGAGGCAGAGAGCCATCCCAGAAAAGGGGAAGAATTTTTCCTTGGCACCCTATAACACACAAGAGAATTCACAGAAGAGCAGCCCCCCCCCCATCCCCTGGATTAGCATCAGAAGCCAGGTGCTCACTCGCCACTGCTCGGGGATCCTTGCACTCTAAATATATATATAATAAATAAGTGGGGGCAGAGACAGTGTCTAGTGTGCAAGGAGGGACAACAAACAGGGCAGCACCCAGAGTTGAGCTTTGAGGGGAGAGATCTTTGTTGTCCCTCACTGCTGCTGGGGAATTCCTGCACTCTAAGCGGGACAGAGATAGCGACTAGTGTGCAAGGAGGGATAACAAAGATCCCTCCCTCAAAGCTCAACTCTGGGTGCTGCCCTGTTTGTTGTCCCTCCTTGTGCACTAGTCTCTGTCCCGCTTAGAGTGCAGGGATCCCTGGCCCCAGCAGCAGTGAGCGAGCGCCTGGCTCCTGATGCTGATCCAGGGGATTGGGGGGGGGCGGGAGTCCCTGCTCTTCTATAAATTCTCTTGTGCATTAGGGTGCCAAGGACAAATTCTTCCCCTTTGTTGGGCTGGCTCTCTGCCTCATTGTAGCTGCTTTGCACCCCCAGTTCTCTCTATGCGGTGATCACAAATGGAAGAGCTTGGTATATGCCGGTAAGAGAAGGGCGCGCAAGTGAGAATGGAAAGAGCCCCTTGAAGAAGAACTTTGTTTACAAGGCAGCAACTTTCACTGCAAAGGAGGGGACAAGGGGGGACACTTCCCCCACCCATGTAGCAGTGCTGCGGGGCTACAACTGAGCTGTTTAAAAAGGCGGTGCCAGTGGTGTAAGAGAGACTCCTCTGGGATTTGGGCTCCCGCGGATGCTGCATATGCCTGGGGCCAGCCGTGATCGCTGCCAGCCCACACCCAGGGCAGGGCACGGGCACAAATGCGCCCCGCACCCCGGTGGCTACGCCCCTGCAGCGGACTCTGAAGCAGGTAGTCAGAGTCATCCTAAGTTCATTCATTCAATGGTCTATTATTCAGCATCACGGTGTGTCAGGGACTCACGCTCAGTGGTGGAAGGTGGCATAAAACTGCTTTTGTTCACAAACTGCAGACATGCTGCATCTGCAGATACTGGCAGCAGGTAATGCGGAATCACGGAAATATGGAGGGGAAGTCGGTGGCAAGACGCATTAAGTGCCGAGTTCTCGGAATGGAATGGCGGCGCGGTAACAGCTGCTGCCTCTTCAGCCCTACCCCCGACCATTTAGCCACTGTGCCAGATGCAAATTTGTTTTCACTCAATAAGGAGAGAATCCAGAGGAAATAATAATACAAATCCACATACCTAATTTAATTTACACCAATCAGTGGGAGATAGAACACACATTTTGGCATTAGCTGTCATCTACAGCAAAATTATTGTTATACAATATAGCAACACAGCAGCAACAGTAGCTGTGTTCATTAGTATCACTTTAATATGCAATACATTTTCATGAATAAGAGATTGGGTTTATTTTGCTCATATTTATTTAAGAAAAATGCATCCTGTTTCTTTTGTTTCCATATTGCTAACATTTTCTTAATAACCTTAGGCAGAGGACAAAATATTTTAAAGGGTAACTTTACTTTATTTTATTCATTTATTTCAATTTAAAACTACTAAGAGACTACAAAGGAGTCTTCCCCCAAGAGGCAGAGGAATCATGCAAAAATTAAAAAGGCAAATTACTACAAAAACATAGTAGCAACAGCACTTGTGGCTAATCCAATGGTTCCCAAACTTTTTGCTTGTATAATCTTATTTTGAGATTTAAATATAATGCTGTGACACTAGATTGCCAGATGTATTTTATTTTAAGGAAGCATTCCTCATTTCAGAACGCCATGGATCCACAAAACATAATAGGCTGTTTTATACAGCAGACAACCCTTATTTCAACCATAAAATGTAACGGACGTCTCTTACTTTTTTTTTCTTCTAATTTTTTTTTAAAAAAAACAACTGGATACATTCCTTGTTTTTGAAATTTTGATCTGGCAATAGTTGGATGAAATGGATGTCTAATGCATTGGGAGTTGATATGGACTTAAATATGAACTGTAATATTATAGAAATGGATACTGTCCTTTGTATTCAGTAGTCAGGTATACACATTGTATGCAAGAAAACAATCCAAAGTCTACGTGGTGAATTTATTAACATGTTTTGACCAAACAAGTCGTCTTCAGAATAACGTGAGTCTGGAAATCAATATAATCCGTTACAAACCATATATAATTACAATCTCAAAAAGTACAAAAATTAAAAAACTCTAGGTATAAATAACCATAAACATTTTTATAAACCTGTTTAAAGAAATTGCCCACTCAATTATATAAACAACCATAAATGAGTTTATAAACAAATTATGAAAAAATACCTACTTAATATATTATAGATCAATTTGTGTCCCAACAGAGACACCACCTTGCTAAAATTAAATGGCCCAAACTATAAAAACAAAAGAATCAAAAAAACCAATGAAAAAAACAAACAACAGCCCCTTGTATCATACAACCTCTCTGGAGCTGTGACAAGGAGATGAATCCAACTGTCTCCAATGGCAAAAACTGAATAAAAATACACCATTACCTAGTGATTCCTCACAATAAAAAATATTACCTCATAACGGATATGATTTTAAGAGTATAGTTATTATTTTATATCACTTACCAACTGAAGTGACTCAAACTGGTGTTCAATATCCTCCAAAAAAGCCCAATGCTTCCTACTGTTAATCTGACTTGGCTCAGACCTTCAATAAACACAACCAATCTGCAGTACAAACACAAAACAATACTCACATACCCCCAACTTAAAAACTACAAAATAAAAAACCAAAAATCAAATCATAAATAAAACAATACTTACACAATCAAAAAGCCTGTTGTAGCACACTCCTAAGTGTGTGCTCTCAAAGGAAATTCGCCTGCACTGGTGTGGCATCCCAACTCCCAAAGTAGGTGATACTTAACTACTCTCCCCAAGAGAGTAGGAAGCATTGGGCTTTTTTGGAGCATATTGAACAACGGTTTGAGCCACTTCAGTTGGTAAGTGATATGGTCTTAAGAGTGTAGTTATCATTTTATATCAGTTATGAGGTAATATTTTTGTATTGTTTGGTTTGTGAGGAATCACTAGTTAATGGTGTTTTTTAATTCAGTTTTTGCAATTGGAGACGGTTGGATTCATCTCCTTCTCACAGCTCCAGAGAAGTTGTATGATACAAGGTGCTGTTTTTTGTTTTTTTCATTGTTATTTTGTTTTTTTGGATTCTATTTATTTTGGTTTTTATAGTTTGGGGCATTTAATTTTAGCAAGGTGGTGTCTCTGTTAGGACACAAGCTGTGTTTGGTGCTGGGGGGATTGGGGCTGTCTTGACTGGAGGAGCCTGTTGTCACTCTGCTTTTCCCTCCCCTTCCCCAGGTAATAACTCACAGGGCGGGGCCCTGTGGGCGCCAGCCTGAAGGACGACACCTAAAGGGTGTCGGCCGTTGGCTGGGGCCGTTGGCTGGGTCAGGGTGCCCGGGGGGCCTTCTGCTGGACAGACACTGATACCATTGTAGCCACTGCTGTTGTTGGACCTGCTGTAGGATCCATTGGGTATCTTCAGACGTTACGAGAGCACGGTGAACCACGGTGAATACCCACCTNAAGTCGGTGGCAAGACGCATTAAGTGCCGAGTTCTCGGAATGGAATGGCGGCGCGGTAACAGCTGCTGCCTCTTCAGCCCTACCCCCGACCATTTAGCCACTGTGCCAGATGCAAATTTGTTTTCACTCAATAAGGAGAGAATCCAGAGGAAATAATAATACAAATCCACATACCTAATTTAATTTACACCAATCAGTGGGAGATAGAACACACATTTTGGCATTAGCTGTCATCTACAGCAAAATTATTGTTATACAATATAGCAACACAGCAGCAACAGTAGCTGTGTTCATTAGTATCACTTTAATATGCAATACATTTTCATGAATAAGAGATTGGGTTTATTTTGCTCATATTTATTTAAGAAAAATGCATCCTGTTTCTTTTGTTTCCATATTGCTAACATTTTCTTAATAACCTTAGGCAGAGGACAAAATATTTTAAAGGGTAACTTTACTTTATTTTATTCATTTATTTCAATTTAAAACTACTAAGAGACTACAAAGGAGTCTTCCCCCAAGAGGCAGAGGAATCATGCAAAAATTAAAAAGGCAAATTACTACAAAAACATAGTAGCAACAGCACTTGTGGCTAATCCAATGGTTCCCAAACTTTTTGCTTGTATAATCTTATTTTGAGATTTAAATATAATGCTGTGACACTAGATTGCCAGACGTATTTTATTTTAAGGAAGCATTCCTCATTTCAGAACGCCATGGATCCACAAAACATAATAGGCTGTTTTATACAGCAGACAACCCTTATTTCAACCATAAAATGTAACGGACGTCTCTTACTTTTTTTTTCTTCTAATTTTTTTTTTAAAAAAACAACTGGATACATTCCTTGTTTTTGAAATTTTGATCTGGCAATAGTTGGATGAAATGGATGTCTAATGCATTGGGAGTTGATATGGACTTAAATATGAACTGTAATATTATAGAAATGGATACTGTCCTTTGTATTCAGTAGTCAGGTATACACATTGTATGCAAGAAAACAATCCAAAGTCTACGTGGTGAATTTATTAACATGTTTTGACCAAACAAGTCGTCTTCAGAATAACGTGAGTCTGGAAATCAATATAATCCGTTACAAACCATATATAATTACAATCTCAAAAAGTACAAAAATTAAAAAACTCTAGGTATAAATAACCATAAACATTTTTATAAACCTGTTTAAAGAAATTGCCCACTCAATTATATAAACAACCATAAATGAGTTTATAAACAAATTATGAAAAAATACCTACTTAATATATTATAGATCAATTTGTGTCCCAACAGAGACACCACCTTGCTAAAATTAAATGGCCCAAACTATAAAAACAAAAGAATCAAAAAAACCAATGAAAAAAACAAACAACAGCCCCTTGTATCATACAACCTCTCTGGAGCTGTGACAAGGAGATGAATCCAACTGTCTCCAATGGCAAAAACTGAATAAAAATACACCATTACCTAGTGATTCCTCACAATAAAAAATATTACCTCATAACGGATATGATTTTAAGAGTATAGTTATTATTTTATATCACTTACCAACTGAAGTGACTCAAAATGGTGTTCAATATCCTCCAAAAAAGCCCAATGCTTCCTACTGTTAATCTGACTTGGCTCAGACCTTCAATAAACACAACCAATCTGCAGTACAAACACAAAACAATACTCACATACCCCCAACTTAAAAACTACAAAATAAAAAACCAAAAATCAAATCATAAATAAAACAATACTTACACAATCAAAAAGCCTGTTGTAGCACACTCCTAAGTGTGTGCTCTCAAAGGAAATTCGCCTGCACTGGTGTGGCATCCCAACTCCCAAAGTAGGTGATACTTAACTACTCTCCCCAAGAGAGTAGGAAGCATTGGGCTTTTTTGGAGCATATTGAACAACGGTTTGAGCCACTTCAGTTGGTAAGTGATATGGTCTTAAGAGTGTAGTTATCATTTTATATCAGTTATGAGGTAATATTTTTGTATTGTTTGGTTTGTGAGGAATCACTAGTTAATGGTGTTTTTTAATTCAGTTTTTGCAATTGGAGACGGTTGGATTCATCTCCTTCTCACAGCTCCAGAGAAGTTGTATGATACAAGGTGCTGTTTTTTGTTTTTTTCATTGTTATTTTGTTTTTTTGGATTCTATTTATTTTGGTTTTTATAGTTTGGGGCATTTAATTTTAGCAAGGTGGTGTCTCTGTTAGGACACAAGCTGTGTTTGGTGCTGGGGGGATTGGGGCTGTCTTGACTGGAGGAGCCTGTTGTCACTCTGCTTTTCCCTCCCCTTCCCCAGGTAATAATTCCCAGGACGAGGCCCTGTGGTCAGCTGCAAACTGTATTTGGTGCTGGGGGGATTGGGGCTGTCTTGACTGGAGGAGCCTGTTGTCACTCTGCTTTTCCCTCCCCTTCCCCAGGTAATAACTCACAGGGCGGGGCCCTGTGGGCGCCAGCCTGAAGGACGACACCTAAAGGGTGTCGGCCGTTGGCTGGGGCCGTTGGCTGGGTCAGGGTGCCCGGGGGGCCTTCTGCTGGACAGACACTGATACCATTGTAGCCACTGCTGTTGTTGGACCTGCTGTAGGATCCATTGGGTATCTTCAGACGTTACGAGAGCACGGTGAACCACGGTGAATACCCACCTATGGTCACTGTGTCTCTAACGTCTGTTTGGCGGCCGCCAGATGTTCACCATGGTGAATCCCCACATGGGGTCCGTTTGAACCACGCTTCCCGGACTAGCCGGGGGAATGTCCTGGGAAGCGTGGTCAAACGGACCCCGGGCAGGGACCAACGAAAAGTAACGTCTGGCCACGCGCCACGGCCCGGGATCCCCGGTGGGATCCCGGGCCATGGCGCTTCCAGCCCGACGCGGCGGATGCAATGGCCCCATCGCCCGCCCGTCTCCTCGGAGGGTGGGCGGCGGGGTGCATGGAGGGGGCAGGGCCGTGCGGCTGCACGTTGCACCGCGCAGCCCCGCCCCCTCCCAGATTCCCCGCTGGGATCCCCCCGGCACGTCTGATATGGCGTTACGGGGCGACCCCGGGGGGGGGATGAAGCCGGTGATTTCGGTACGGGGCCAAAGGGCCCCGTAACGTCTGAAATCACCCATTGTTTGTTGTCGTTATTATTTTGTACCTTATCATTTTGTTTTAAGGGTTTTGGGTGGGTTAGGGTGAGAGGAGGGGAGGTGCTCCTTGGGGAGGGTTGGAGGGACTTCCTGTGAGGGGGAGTCCTGGGGAGGTTTCATTGTATATTGTAAAAATGATTGTAGAGGGGTTGGGGTTATTTAATAATGTATATTGTAATTGTTTATGTGTTATTGTGGAAGGGCCCCACTTCCTGGTGAGAGCAGGAAGATGTGGGGTGGGTTGGAGAAGGACCCCTTCCCTGGTGACAGCAGGGAAGGAGTGTGGGGTGATGTAATGTTGAAGGAGTGTGGGGTGATGTAATGTGATGGGATATACTGTAATATGAATATGATACTGTAATACTGTAATATGAATTTGTTAGGGTTATTTAAATATGGGTGGGGTTTTTTTCTCTCTCTTTATATATTATGGGTCCTGCGGACCATATTGTATTTTGTATTCTGTGTGATATGCTGTTTCATTTTGTTGTGGCGAGAGAGTGCGGGATACAAATAAAAAATGAAATGAAAAATGAAAAAATCTATAATATATTAAGTAGGTATGTTTTCATAATTTGTTTATAAACTCGTTTATGGTTGTTTATATAATTGAGTGGGCAATTTCTTTAAACAGGTTTATAAAAAATGTTATTTGGTTATTTATACCTAGAATTTTTGCATTTTTGTACTTTTTGAGATTGTGATTATATATGGTTTATAATGGAGTATATTGATTTCCAGGTTCACGTTATTCTGAAGAAGACTTGTTTGGTTGAAACATGTTAATAAATTCACCACATGGACTTTGGATTGTTTTCTTGCATACAAGGTGTATACCTGACTACTGAATACAAAGAACAGTATCCATTTCTAGAATATTACAGTTCATATTTAAGTCTGTATCAACTCCCAATGCATTGGTTATATTGCATGCATAGCTACATTGGGGGATTGTTTTTTTCTTTCTGTTATCCCTGTTGTATGATTTTGAAATGGATGTCTGCCAGGCAGGACAATCCTTCACCACTAAAGTTACTGGGAATTTTGCCATTGACTTTATTGGGTGGAGAATTGTACCCTGAGTGTACATTAGCTCTGAAAGGTGAAAACTGTCTCACTTATCCGAATGGGGTGCTAACTCCAAGATCCACTGCTGAAAACACCATTCCAACAGGGGTCTTAGGGTGTTTTCTGATGTGATGATAGCATGGATTTCCATGCTTTGCCAAGTGTGGAAATCATACTGTTATAATGGCTGAATGCACACTCCAGATGTTGGCCCTGGCCAGAACACTGATTTGTACCGGGTTTGTCACCGGATCCCAGTTCATTCGGGTGTGGCAGCACTTAGCCTGGGCTGTTCCTCTGAACCATCCCCAAGGAACAGCCTGGGCAAAGCACCGCTATGGCCCATGCAATGAACACCAGACCAGGATAAAGAGGGCCGTCACATCTGATGGTTCACTTACTCTCACCCTGGTTCAGGTCTGCAGCGCTTCCAGCTAGCCAAGGTGCCCTCATAGGCCACCCTGGCCATCCATTAGGGAGGGGGGTGGGCTGCTCCAAGCAGCACGGGGCTGGGGCTGTGTGGACACATACATGCATGTCGCCCCAACCTCCCCCCACCCCCTTCCTGGCCTGGGTTGCCATAACTCTTGTTTGGCGCCCAGGATGAATCCTGCTTGGATTGAGGGCCTCACTCTGGGCAGAATTAAAGCATGACAGCATTCAGCACCGTCACGTCTGAAAACACCTGGAGTGAGTGGGAGAAGGAATAGAGTGAGGACCCAGCACACTATGTAGATACTTGGGTAACAAACTGGGGACAGAAGTTGGAAGTAACTTTGTTGTGTAATAAAAAGCTAATTCTTGCTGCTCCTAGAGTTTCCTTTGAGTTCATTCTGCCCACAGCCCTTCTCCTTCCACTGGAGAGGATGCCATGTTTTAACTTTAGGAGAGAAAGACCCCAATAGTGCTGCATTCCTTTTTCTCTCTGGAAGATGAGGCCAATGATTAGGGTTGCAGTTTGTTTTTGGTTTTTTAATTACTAAAATGAATGAAGCTCTGTTTATTAGAATATGACACTGAATGACACAGGTAACAAAAATGGACAAAAACTAAGGGGGAAAAAGTTGGTTTTGGTTATAAAAAATAAAAAAATCACTGTGTATGTGCAAAATGGCCAGTTCTATGCATGTGTGCCCTTTCCCAAAATGGTGCTGGTAGTTTTCATGTGCAGAATGGCCCCCGAAGCCATTTTGTACATGTGCAGTGATTTTAACTTTTAATATTTTTTTTACTTTTACTTTTATGCACATGCAAAAAATGGCCACCGGGGCCATTCTACTCACGCAAGCCCTTTCCCAAAATGGTGCTGGCAGCATTGGTGCCATTTTGAAAAGGGGCTGTACATGTGAAGAATGGTCCAGTAGCCATTTTGTGCGTGCTCAGTGATTTTTTTAATTTAATTTTTTAAATAAAATAAACCAAAAATGAGGGGGAAATTGAAGATGAATGGTTCAATTTATGGGGATTTTTTTTTTTTTGGGTAAGCAAAAACAAAAATAAACGATGTGCCTGCTGCACAAACAGATCATGGCAGAAGTAAGTGCAGAGTCATGGGAATACTTGCCAACAGCCTCGGGTTAGGAGGGACAGTTGCTCTTTGGGTGCTGAATTCCACTGTCCCTCTTTCGGGAGAAAAAGACAACAAAGCCGATATTTAAGTCTCTGGAATCTCTTTTCCTAGTTGCCTCCCAGCAAAAGCACTGAAGATGACAACATGGAGATGATGGGATGACAAGGAACTAAGTGAAATGGGAAGCTGGACAAATTCTGTTGGGAGGTGTGTGTGTGTGTGTGTGTGTGTGTGTGTGTGTGTGTGTGTGTGTGAGAGAGAGAGAGAGCGCGCGCATGTGCACACGTGTGAAAATATGCAAGGTGACAGTCTGACGGGTGGAACTTATTGCCCCAGTGGGCAGGGCTTATCATGCATAGGGGTGACATGTTATGGTGAATTTAGGACCCCAGATTGTTTCCATCCAGCTCTGGGATGGCAGGTTTTTGCCATGTTTTATTCAATAGTATTACTTCTCAAAAGCAAAAGGAAACTAAATCACAAAACATGATTTTTAAATTAACTTTTCCCCTCTGAATAAAGCTTTAAGTAAAAAAAAGAAAGAAGAGGGAGAACATAATTTAAAAGTGACAGCTTAATTATATGGGTACTGCTTCTATTTAGAAATAATCTTGCTATCTCCCACTCTTTAACCAGCTTTTTTAACTGTAGAGAAGTTTTGCTGGCTGAGATATACTAGCACAAAAATGATGCCCAAGGAAGATCCCCAAAATTAAAAAGGTGGTCCTTATTGTGGGCATGACACAGTCCTGCGAGATTGCAGCTGAATATACAAATTGCCCACGTTACACAAACTAACATCAATTCCTATCTAACGTAAGTTTGTGTAATGTGAGCAAGCTGCCTTCTTCATGAAACAGTGAAAATAACGCTAGTTTTATCACGGATGATAGGGCTGGAAAATCTGGCCCTGTCACTTATGTGATTAAAAACTAACCTTAAATTTGAACATGGGTAATTTCAGACGTAACGGGACCACAGTCAACCCCCTGTGGTGGCCATTTATTATTATTATTATTATTATTAACAAACATTTATATAGCGCCAGCAGTGTACCTGGCACTTTACAAAGTAATAAAATAGACAGGGTCCCTGCCCCTAGGGCTTACAATCTGAGAGACAGGAGCTGGGGGAGAGACTTAGGAAGGGGAACAGAGGGAGAGACAAGTGGTCTAACATTCATGAAGTTGCGAGGTCTCACGTGCACGTACTTGGCTTGGTTACGATGAGAATGACAGCAGGCAGGTCCATGTTGCAAGGATATATTGTTATATTGTTGTTTTTGTTTAAAAAGTGTTCATTAAAGTGATATTTTTTGTTATATGCTTTGTTTGACCAGACACATCTTTTATCCCGCTGTGCTGAAGTTCTGGCAGGTGGCAGAATCTCATATAGCTTGTCGATCCCTACCAGAAGCACCTGGCACCACATGTATAAGGTATTAACCCAAAGATATGCCAGGTCATCAGCAGGGTCTCAACTTGCAGATAGCCCCCCAGAAGGGGCAGGGCTTGTGTCTGTGTGGGTGTGCCAGACAGAGAGACAGGCTCCTTGGCAGCGGGCAGCATGTGGCAGTTGCTGGTGGTCAGAGGGGCTCTTTAAGCAGGTTCAGCGGGCATCCATGGGTGGGTGTGGAGGATTAGGCTGGGGGGGACAGGCTTGTGGACAGGCACTGGTGTACACTGGCCAGTGGCCAGTCAGGTACAAGCAGCAGCAACACCCAGATGATGGATCTTAGGACTGGAGTAACTGCTTCTGGATGCAGTTTTATTCCATCTCATTCTCGTAGGTTTGCTGCTGGATGTGGGCATCGGGTGCATAAGCAGAGATGGGAGTTCTTCCTGGTTCTGGCAGGTGGCAGCTTGAGCTGGATACACCTACCTCTCCCCCTCCAACCCCATCTCTCTTGTTCTATTGGGGAGCCTCTCTCTCTGTGTGTCAGGTTCCAGGGGCAGAGCCAGGGAAAGTGGGTAGACAGGAGGGGGGACGGGGTGTAGGGAATCTGGGCTGTCCCTCAGATTAAACATTTGTCCTGATTAAACAGATGAAACATTCCAGCCTCACCTCAGGAAGCGTGGTTAGATTGGCCACGGTCCGGAATGGACCAAAAGTGACATCTGTATTGTTGGCCCATCCCAGACCGTGGCCCAGACCGCGATACAGGATCGGGCGCAGTGGCCAATTTGACTGCTGCACCCTCACGTCTCCTGGAGGGCATGTGGCCGGGGTGGGGAGGGGGCTGTGCAGCCGCACATCGCACCGCACAGCCCCGCCCCCCTCCCTGATTCCTGGTGAGAATCAAGTCGACACATCTAAAGGACGGCCGGCCTAATTCCTGACCGGGATCTGAAACGGATTCCGGTCCGTGGTTCAGCGTGGTGGGTCTCGGGGCCCATCATGTCTGAAATTACCCCATGTGCATTCAAATTTAATGTTAAACTAGCACTAGTTTGGGGGGGGGCTTCCATGGTGGTGCAGCCAGATGATGTTATTCAGCCACGTTGCTCTGGGAGGCCCCACTTGTCGGGCCTGGAAGCAGCCAGAAGGAGCCAGCAGGACAGCTGGCTGGAGAAACTCCTGCCACCACCATGAGTTGGACGGGCACAGGAGGGGTATACGGGGAGGCACCCACACACACACATATTCAACTGAGCCCAGGTAGAAAGAGGGGAGGGAAGGTTGAGGGATTCACCTGCCTGGTGGTCACTGGAGTGGCAGCTTTGGGAGCTCAGCCTGAGCCTGGCGCGTTGGGGCCTTACTCTGTGGACTGGGCCTGTTAGGTCATTAGGCCCTGCCTGCAGAGGAAGCTCCTGACACATGGGGCTTGGACTGTGCTATTTGAGCTGCCTCTCCAGTGACTCGTGGGCAGGCTTGTTGCTGGGCTGCGGGCTGGGGAGGATGCGTGGAGGGATACAATCCCTTGAACACCCCCCCATCCAACCCAGTCCCAGGGGAGGTGACCCAGGATGGGGGAGGGGACCTGAACATGGTCATGGATTTGTTGTGAAAAACAACAGATCCGCCCTTGCCCAAATATGGGCAGGCAGCCCGTGTTGAACTTACATTTGACACAATCTCATGTTAGTTAAAAATTAACGTGAGGTTATGCAATCTGGGCAAGCAGCCTCAGCTGCTTGTTTAAATGCTTCTCCTGCAAACTGTCCGCAAAAACTCCCAGATTAATAAAACCTTGATATTTCTGGGACATGGTGGGAATGTAACATGGGGCTGACTCGGGTGTTGGGGGGGAGGTTCACTGGCTTGCAGAAGGGGTTTCTGGCTTGGGGAGCAGAGGAATGATGCTGCCAAGGACTCACCATTTCTCCTTGGCTGGGCCTGGCTGCAGTGCTGGAGACTGCAGTTCTGAGACAGAGGCAGGAAGCCCCTGCGGTTGGGGAGAACTTGCTACAGGCTCCTCCAAGCAGGAGGCTAAGCCAAGAGCCAGAGAGCAGCCACATCCAAGCTGGATATGTGCTGCAGTTTGGGGGATCTAGTTCAAGATCTCAGATATTTCATTTTTTTAAAAAAGTTGGGTTCACTCAAAACCTAAATATGCAGACCTTGTATTCATATTTTGAATATGGAACCCGAAATGCACCCCCCTCCTATTTACTGGTATTTTGTCAAAACTCAAATGCACAACCGTAGCTCAAATAATATCAAAACGCGTGAAAAGCTATTGGTTTATATTTTATAGTAGCAGCCTGAGATCCACATGACTGTTTGGTGGCACTTTTGCTGTGTGCTATACAAATATACAAAAACAGAATAAGAAAGTCCCTGCCCCAAGAAGTGGGCAAATATTTAATTTTAAATTGGTACCAGTGTAACTAATTTATTCTCTGGTTTTATTTCTCAATATAGACAGGCCTGTACCTTGATATAAGTTGTATTCTCTACTAGGGCTGTAGCGGAATATTGCAGCGGTAGCTATTTCCGGCAGAAACAGTGTTTCCGCAATTAGTGGAACAGCATGGCAGAGGCTTTCATTCCGCGGTTTCATTCCGCGGTTCCGCTTATTTGATTCCGCAACTTAGTGGAATCGTGGAAACATGACATTTTCGCTATTTCTGCAATTCCGCCAGCGCCAAAAAATAGCGGAATAGCGGTTTTCCGCAATTTTCGCAATTTTCCCGCAATTCCGCGATTTGCAGAATTCTGGCTGAGCTAGTGGAATATCCGCAGAAAAGTCACGGTGTGGAGCGGGCAGTTCCAAAATGGCGGAACAGAATCGCGGCGCGGTAAAAGCTGCTGCCGCATCAGCCCTATTCTCTACCAGGGGCAGCTCGTGGGTTTTGAGGTGGGGGAGTAAGGCAGGCCGGCGAGCCTAGGGGCGGAACCAGGGCAATGGTAGGCGGAGCCAGGGCACAACCCAGCAGCAAGGAGTTCCCAGGGTTAACACTGGATGGACATTACATTACTTAATGCTGGGAAAGCCAAATGCTTGTCCACGCAAACTACTTTCCAGCAGCAGGGAGCAGCAGTGAAACAGCGAAGAGTAT
>QEPC01015474.1:6235948-6248218 GCA_003113815.1 Sphenodon punctatus | reverse complement strand
GAATGACCGAACATCCGAACCGCATTCTGTTCGCCCATCCCTACAAAATGGCTGCTGGGGCCACTCCGTTCATGCGCAGCCCTTTTCCAAAATGGCACCATAAGCATCACTATTTTATTTTTTATTTTTTTTAAAGGGCAGCCTATCTGCACATGTGCAAATGGTCATCACACATGTCCTTTTCCAAAATGGTGGTGATGCTTCTGGCACCATTTTAGAAAAGGGCTACGCATGCCCAGAATAGCCCCAGAACCCAAGTTGTACATGCACAGGTGGGTTGTTGTTTTTTGTTTGTTTGTTTTTTATGAGATCTATCATGAGATTTCATTCTGGGACCAGATTCTCATTTAAAAAAATAAAATCTCATTTCAGCCCTACTTAGAACAGTGGCTCTGTCAACCAATCACAAAGCATGAGAGGCTTGTGTGTCTGAATATGCATGGGTGTGCATATTAATTTATGTATTTATTTAATAAATTTAATAACCCACCCCTCTTGCCACAGAAGCTCGGGGTGGCTTACAATATATAAAAATAAAAGATAACAATAAAACTATATAAAAACTCTACAAAATATGGAGTTGTCAAAATCCACCCCAAACACGCACCCGAACCCACTCCCCACACCTCTCACCCATCCCCCCTGCCAAACACCTGGAAGAACAACCAGGATTTACATTTTTGTCAAAAAGAAGGGAGGTTCAGGACCAATGGGGCCTCTTCTGGGAGGGAGTTCCACAGCCTTGTTGCAGCCACTGAGAATGCCCTCTCCATTGTTGTCCCCTGAGATACCCAGGGGACCTTGAGAAAGGCGCCCCAGTTGACTGCAGAGGTTGATCCAGAGCCCAGGGAGTGAGGCAGTCCTGCAGATAGGTAGTGCCCAGGCCATTTAGGGCTTTATAGGTAAATACCAACACCTTGTATTGGGCCCGGAATGCTATAGGCAGCCAGTGCAGATAATGAAGCACTGGTGTAATATGCTCCCAGCGGCACCAGCTGCAGTGTCCGAACCATCACCTTGGGTAGACCCACGTAGAGCGTGTTACAATAGTACAATCTAGAGGTGATGAAAGAATGAATGATAGTGGCCAGGTCAGAGTTTGAGATGTACGACCGAAGTCACCGCACCAGATATAATTGGCAAAATGCACTCCTCATCACAGCCCCCACCTGGACAACCAGGCAGAGCTGGGATTCAAGGAGCACTCCCAGACTACGAATCTGGGGAACCAGAAGAAGGTGAAACCCATCTATGATGGGGGATGCCAACCCTGTAGCCGACCCCACTAACATCACCACTGTCTTGTCAGGATTCAGCTTCAGTCGGCTGGCCCTCATCCAGTCCCCCACAGCCGCCAAATAATCCCCAATGATGAAAAATAATCCCCAAGCACCACTCACTGAGTTCTTCTGGCCAGAAAAAAGTGGAACCATTCAAGGACAATCCTGACCACTCCGGCTTGGCCCTGCAAGCAAGTCACCAACATCTCATGGTCAACGGTATCAAACTCAGTCAACAGATCTAACAGAATCAGCAGGGTCAAATGACCTGATCCAATTCATGGCGAAGGTTGTTGACCAAAGCCACAAGTGCAGTCTCGGTACCATAATCTGGGCAGAAACCAGACTGTGAGGGATCTAGAAAACCGATACGGTCCAGATGCTCCTGTAGCTGCTGAGCCACAACCCATTCAATCACCTTCCCTAAAAAGGGAAGGTTAGAGACAGGCAAGGGAGTCAATGTCAAGCAATGTTTTTTTGAGCAGAGGCCGCACCACCGCCTCTTTAAGACAACTCAGCACTTTGCCCTCCCAAAGGGAGGCACTGAATGACCACTGCAGCCAGCAATGGCTCCCAGCTGGCCTTAACCAGCCAGGACAGGTACGGGTCTAGTTCACAAGAGGTGGCTCTAACCACCCCAAGAACATCACCCGCATCGGCGTGCTACACCCACTGACACTGATCCCATAAAATCGGACAAGATGGGGCTTCCATAACCTCAGATTCGACTAACTTAATAAGTGCAGTGTCAATGTTATGATGAATACAAATGATTTTATCTGTGAAGTAATCTACAAAAATGTCACAGTGGGCACTGGAAAATTCCAGTTCCAGGTGGAGGGAGACCGAACCTACCAGCCCCCTCACCACCCAGAAAAGCTCCGCCAGATGAGACTTCACAGATGCTAGCAAAGAACTCCTTCTTTGCTGCCCACACAGCCACAGCATAGGTTTATAAACTGGCTGTATGATGCAACCTGTCGGCTTCAGCACGAGAGCGGCACCACCATTGCTCCAAACCCCATCCTTATTGCTTCAGAAACCTCAGGTCCTCAGAAAACAAGGAGGTCTGTGGTGCTGATGCTTACGAAGCGGACGCCTGGGAGCCGTCTGATCGATGGCCTCAGGTCAGCAGAGTGTTAGAAAAAGCAACAAGGTCATTAATAGGACGGTCGGCGGTCGCCAAGAGCAGGGGGGTATCTCCCCCAGAGTATTCTGGAACTGTTCTGGTTCCATCAGACTCCGGAGCGAACCATCCGAATTGGTTCCATACCTCTCTGGGGCTGACATGCACCAGGAGACAGGTCTGCAGGAGGTAATGATCCATCCATGACAAGGGCACAGCTGACATCTCCCCCACTAACAGATCCCTTGCCTCAAGGCCGGTGCAAAATATAAGGTCCAGGGTATGCCCCCCATCATGTGTTGGGCTGGTAACCATCTGAGAGAGGCCCATGGTTGCCATGGCAGCCATACACTCACGCTCTGCTCCTCCAAAACTAGCGTCAACATGAATATTGAAGTCCCCCAGGACTAATGTCGTTGAGGATTGCAAGACCGCTTCTGACATCAGCTCCACTAGCGCATGTAGGGAGGCTGCTGTACAGGTAGGTGCACGGTATACTAGCTGCACTCCCAATCTGTCTCCTACCAAATCAGCCACAAGATGGAGACCCTCAATACCAAAAATCATGAGAAAACTTTGAGGAGAAATTGGAATAGAGGTATAAACCATGATGAGAGAGTGGAGAGGTTCTGGGTAGAAGTCAGTGCAGATTTGGGACAGTCACTATTGGGAGACAAAGCAGATAAACTCAGCCTATGGCTAACCTCTATGTACATCCTAAGCAAGCACTCTGATTTTACTTTTTACAAGACTGACTTTTTCAGCCACATTTTCTATAGTACTTCACTGGTTTGCCATTAACAAATGAAGAATCACAGAGGCCACGGCTCCGAGCATGTGTGTCGGTGTGCGCCGCAGTCTGTGTGTGCTGGGTGGGTGGGGGTTCTGATGAGTGCACACGCAAACCTCCCTCCACTGCCACCCATCACTCACGCATGGAGGCACCTACATTTTGTCCAGTGCCTCCATGCGTGGGTGATGCATGTAGATGGGTGTGCATGCATGTGCACAGGAGCGTGCACCCCCACCCAGCTGCGGTGTAGTTCTGATGAGACTCACTAACACATGAACACTCAGATTTCTGGGTGTTCATAAATGGGTGCTACCCGTGTAAAAAGGGCCAGTGTCTGCCTGCATGGCAGTCATATGATACCCACGTCCACTGGAAACCAATTTTTTTGGGGGGGAGCATAATACTGGAATGTGTGAAAAATAGTTCTAACACAGTAGAGGTCTCAAAAATGCACACAAACTTAATACATTTTTCCAGAAAGATGACTTTCTTCCCACCTAACCTAATTCTATCCACTGGGAGTGCTGTCCAACGCACCCATTTATTACCCTGTCTTCCACTTTATGAAATAGATGTGTTTCTTCATTCATTTAATCACCAGCAGCCTCCCCATAACTAACTCTTTACTTATGAGCATGCTAACTAGGGCTGATCAGGGCCGTGAGTGGGAAATGTAATTTTGTTCACCAATTGCCCTATTCATTATCCTCCTCGGCATTTACATTCTGCACAACATTAGGATGTTCCACATAATGTGATCATTTACTATGCGGCTGCAACTGCCAAATACAATGAATAAAATAAAGTCTTTTGAGAGAATTATTCTACATGCAGAAAAAACACAGCTTGGTTTAATGGGATTTTTAAGTGATCAAGTACAATGTATGTATGAAATATGTTTTCTGTTATCAGTTTGCTTTTATGTACAGAATAAAATAGACTAATATTTACACAATTTGCATGACACATCACGTAACATATTGTTTTCTTCATCCTAGTCTGGGTCAGAACTCATTAGTAATATTTATGCTGGTGTCAAATGCCCGTGAACGAGATTCCCCTCCCTCTTCCCCCCTCCCCCTGTCTCTTTTCCCTTATTTGGAAATAAATATGGTAGGCTTTAACAGACTCAAGGAAAGTTAAACCTGTAGATTTTTTTCCAAAAAGGAGCTGCTTTGTTCTAGCTCAGAGTGAAGCTAGTACTAGTGGTGAAACAAACTTTCAATGTGAACACATCATCTGTCAATGTGAATATATATCATCTGTCTGCTTTGAACTGAGTCCAGTGGACTGGGTATTTGTCCCGCTTCACTCCGGTATCTACTTCAGATATGTGGGTTCCAGCTGTTTGGTTTGTTCAGTTACTCAGTTACTTCTTTTTGGTGCTTTTCAAACACTATTGCACATGCACAATAGCCAAAAGCAAGATACCAAATAATCAAATATCTAAAAATAAACAGTATTGACCGGCTGTAGCTTAAAGTCTTCAATAGGGTAGAAGAAGTCTTTGCAAAGTTGAATTAGACTGAGATGTCACCAGTGAGAGAGTCTGCAGTTTGTTGCAGACAACAGGTCTGCAGGTGCTCAGTATGCAGTTTGTTGTGTAGGACTTGCTTGAGTCCTGGGGGCAATGGAAATACCTCTGGTGTATCCACATAGTTGAGCAGCAGCTGGTGGAGGTGGAGCAGAGGAACTGAAGGAATGTGTGGCTGGTCCATGAACAGATCACTTTCATGCTGTTTTTGACTCCGGTGGAACACACCATTTTGTAGACTTTCTTGTTCTGCAATTTGATATGCGAGACTTGTATGTGAGACTCGATGCTCACCCGCTCAATGACCTTGTTTGGTTGTGGAACACCTGGCTATGGAGACCACTGACGATGTGGCTCCCAGACGTCCGCTTCCCAAACATCAGAGCCGCAGGGCCCCGTGGTTCATGGAGGACCTGCGGCAGTTAAAATGTGAGGAGAGGTGGTTACAGTGACAGTGGCATCATATTCATGATGAAGACGACAGATTGCGGCATAGAGCCAGTCTTAAAGCCTATGCGGTGGCTGTGCAGGTGGGCAAAGAAGAAGTTCTTTGCTGCCATTATAGCATCTGCGAAATCTCGCCTGGTGGAGCTGTTCCAGGTGGTGAAGGGGTTGGTCAGTCCAACCTCCCTCCACCTAGAAGTGGAAGCTTTCTGGGTCTGCTGTGATAGGTTTATTGATTTTCGTGGACAAAATCGCTCGCATTCACTTCATGGCCACAGTTGATACAGTTAAGGAACCAGAGGCTACGAATGCCCCAGCTTGTCCTGTTTTGTGGGATCAATTTCAGTCAGTGACCCCTGACAATGTGGGGGATGTCCTGGGGGCTGTTAGGGCCACAACATGTGAATTAGATCCTTGCCCATCCTGACTGGTTAAGGTCAATACGTTGGGGTTGGTGCTGGCATGGGTGGTCAATGCCTCTCTTGAGGAGGGCAGGGTCCCAGAGTCTCTTAAGGAGTTTGTGGTGTGACCCTTCCTCAAAAAACCATCCCTTGATGCTGATGCCCTTGCCACCTACCAGCCTGTCTCTAACCTTCCCTTTTTAGGGTTAGGGTTATTGATTGGGCGGTGGTCCAGCAGTTCCGGGACCATCTTGACCAGGTCAGTTTCCTGAACCCTTGCAGTCTGGCTTTCATTCGGGATATGGCACCGAAACTGCGCTTGTGGCCTTGGTCGACGACCTGTGCCATGCTTTAGACCAGGGGCAGTCGACCCTTCTGGTCTTGTTAGATCTGTCAGCTATTTTTGATACCGTTGACCATGAGCTGTTAGTGACTCGGCTGTGGGATCGTGCCGGGGTGGGTGGAATCATTCTTGAATGGTTCTGCTCATTCCTGGCTGGTAGGAGTCACCGTGTGGTCTTGGGTGACTATACATCTGTTCCCTGGGATCTCACATATGGGGTTCCACAGGCTTCTATTCTGTCCCCCCTCCTGTTCAACGAGTATATGCAGCCTTTGGGTGAGGCTATGAGAGGGTTTGGAGTGTGTTGTCATCAATATACTGATGACACTGAGTTCTACCTCTCATTTTCAGTGGGCTCAGGCCCTGCAGTCTCATTGCCTACCCGATGTCTGACAGCTCTGGGGGACTGGATGAGGGTTAGCCGCCTTAAGTTTATTTTATTTATTTATTTATTACATTTATACCCCACCCCTCCTGAAACAGCTCGGGGCGGTTGAATCCCAACAGTTGAATCCCAACAAGACGGAAGTGATGCTGGTGGGGAGGGCCGAGGGAGTGGAGGCCCCCATCATTGATGGGGTGCACCCCATCTTGGTTCCTCAAGTTCTTAGTCTGGGGATGCTCCTCGATTCACAGCTCCGCCTGGATGCCCAGGTGGCAGCTGTGACGAGGAGTGCATTTGCCAAATTACATCTGGTGTGATGTTTACGACCTTATGTCTCAGACTGCAACCTTGCCACCATCATCCATGCCTTCATCACCTCAAGCCTTGATTACTGGAAAGCACTCTACGTGGGGCTACCCAAGCTGATGGTCTGGAGGCTGCAGCTGGTACAGAATGCAGCAGCTTGTCTCCTGATGGCTATGGGCCGCCGAGAGCACATAATACCAGTGCTCCATTCTCTGCACTGCCTGCCTGTTGCCTACTGGGCACGATTCAAGGTGTTGGTGTTGACCTTCAAAGCCCTATACGGCCTGGGCCTCACCCACCTGCAGGACTGCCTCACTCCCCGGGTTCTGGAATGGCTGTTGCAGTCAGCTGGCGGTGCCCTTTTGGAGGCCCTCTGTGTTCAGCGGGGGGCCACACTGGAGAAGGCATTCTCGGTTGCCACACCTCAATTGTGGAACTCCCTCCCAGCAGAGGTTCATTTGGCCTAGGGCCTTTCCTCCTTCAGGCGTTGGTGTAAAACTTAGCTGATCTGCCAGGCATTTGGTGAGAGAAACGGGTAGGGGGAGGAATGGATGGTTTTATTGTTGTTTGTTTTTAAGTTACGTGTATTTTATGCTTTTATATTGTATGCCACCCCTAGCTGCCTTGGCAGGAGGGGGCAGAATAAGAAATGTTTATAATAAATAAATAAATAAATAATAAATATCCTCCTGGTTTTGGACAAAATGAGTGTTCCATGCCAAGTGTCCGAATGAACCCTAATAATGGAGCCTTCCTTGGGCAAACCTTGTGGAGAAGTTGATTGTTTCTCTTTTGAGGTGGAGTAGCCTTGCAGACAAGAGTCCCCAGCTATCTTCACCCTTGCCCCAAAGGCTATACAATATGTGGTAGTAATGTCTGAATTACTGCTTTGTTATATAGTCTCTTATTAGAACAGTTTGTGCTCTGTAGTTTCTTCATCCAAGGACTCTCTGGTAACAGGCCATAGTATAAACCAGTACTAGGATGCAGTCTAGTAATTGCCATTTTTGAGTTAATAATCTATCAACAAACCTAAACCACCTTATTGTTTACTTGATTATGGTGGTTAAAGCATGGTTAGATGGGTGATTTGTGTGACTCATGAGACAAGAGTTTTGAGCATGCTGGTTAATCTAAAATAATTACACTGATTGAGGAAGCTTGCAAGAACACACCCCTTGAGCTTATGCCCAATGCTGACTGTACAGTACAAGAGTACTTGCTACATTTATATGTACATGGACATTACACTTAAGTGTTTTATCCCCATACCTGTGTTGGGCTAAGTTGAACTACTGGAGCTCGTTGTTGTTCATTTACTGAATAAAAGCAGGATATACTGTAAGAAAAAAAAAAGGGGGGGGGGGAGAAAGGAAAAAAGGGAAAAGGAAAAGGAAAGAAAAAGAAAAAAAGGAGACATCTGATTTTGGCCCAAGTTCAAGGTTTACGGCAATCTTTGTCAATTAACCATAAGGCAGATCTTCAGGCTGGGTAGTCAGTGACGATATGCTATGTGTAGTGTCTCTTCATCTGATCTCTGAATTTAATGAGCCAGATCTTATTTAATTGTATATTGTATACTTCGCTAATTGTGTATTTTGTATTGGGGAACTGGTTTTTTAAAAATATATTTTCATATTTATATGCCTTAAGGATATGAAATGTTTGATATTACATGTTATATGTTAATTAAGACTGCTATTAGGTTATGGCAAAAGCCAACGCCGTAATAAAATTCAAATTCAAAATTCAAAGTAAGAAAGACTCAGTGAAGTGAGGGACATCTGGATATATGTCAAGTTAGAAGGCTTCTAGACAAAGAAGTCTAATTTCCTGCTAAAGAAGCTGGTGTCTTGTATCTATGCTCAAATCACAGGTAGATTTTGGAGAACTCTTGTACAGCTGCCAAAGGATATTTGTAAAATATTTGGTCAATTTCACTGTTTCCATGTTTCAGTGAGCATACATTTTAGTTAAAAGTGTATATAATTTTTGGAACAGAGCAGTTTCCTCACTTTCTAATTCAACATGCTTTGTCTCACCAAGCAAATTCTGCATAGCTGTTTCTGATTTACTACAGAGCATACGCTGATTGCTGCATTGATCATGACTAGGGCTAAGATTAGTATTTATTTATTTTTTTAAAAAAGTCATGACTTGGTCATGGCAGAAATGATAAAAAGTCACAAACAAGTCATGGGTATAAAAAACCTAAAGGGAGGTTTAACACCCCCCTTTAGATTGTAAGTCCCTCCTTCAGTTGTAAGCCACAGAAAATCAAGGGCAACCCCCTTAGAATGTAAACCCCCCCCCAATTAGATTGTAAGCCTGAGGGAAACTGAGGGTTAACACTCCCCTTTGATTGTAATACCCCCATTAGACTGTAACCCCCAGGGAAACTGAAGGTTAACAGCCCCCTTTAGATTGTAAGCCCCCGGGAAACTGAGGGTTAACATCCACCTTTAGATTGTAAGCTTCAGAAAATGATTTGTAAGCCACTAGGCAATTTGGAAGGGTAACCATCACTAGCACCTAACAAAGACAAGACACCTAGCACAGACAAGGAAAAATTGCCCAGATAAAAAGAAAGGTGCAAGAATTTTTAAATTTATTTATCAAATTTATACCCCGCCCCTCCTAAAACAGCTCAGGGCGGCTGAGGAAGAAGAGGCAGAGGAAATGCTGCCAACTGACTGCCTTTTGAAGTGCTGTCAGCGCCCCTTCCACCTCCAAGCACGATGCCACGCTGCCCCGTCCCCATGCCCAAAGCTCCACCCTTTGCAAGAGGAGGGGGTTGGAGCTCAAGAGAGACACCGGGGATTTACCCCGAATTCCGAGCATGTTACTCTTGGCGGCTACGAGCTTCCGGCAAAGGAGAGGGGTTTTGAGCCACCGCAGCTCTTCTCGGCACCGCAGCTCTCCTATGGAGGTTCTACTATTATTAATTAATTAATTTATATTTATTATTATTATTATAAGCTTTTATATAGCGCCAGCGATGTTCCCAGCACCTTACAGAGAATAAAATAGACACAGTCCCTACCCAAGAGCTTACAATCTAAAGACAGGGGGAGGGGAGACAGGGAAGGGGGAACAGAGGGAGAAACAAGGGAATCAACATTCATGAGGTGCGCTCTTCTCCTCTTCCTCAGGTACAATTGGGAAAATTTACAGAAGTCATGGGGAAATTGTCAGTCATGGAGGGGGCAAAAAAATCACTAAATCCTTGACCCCCATGACACAATTGTAGCCCTAACTATGACTATCTAGTCACTACACTAGCATTCTCTCACTTATTACTAGAGAGAGCTTACTATGCCTGCAGTAGGAAATGGGCTCTTGGGGGAAGAAACCAATTATGTATAGTCTATTCTAGAGCCTCTGTGAGGAATCTGAAGTAGGGGGGAAGTCAATACTATTTTATTTTTTATTTTTATTTATCAATTTATACCCCACTCCTCCTGTAAAAACAGCTCGGGGTGGCTAACAATTTTAAAAGAGAAAAAAAAATACAATAATATAAATATTAAAGGTTCAGAATAATATAAACAATTTAAAACAGGGTTAGGACAAATAAATAAAAAAAGGTAAATAAGGGTAGGGTGGATGCAATTCAACTTAATTTATAGTGGCCCGTGATTGGGACTTCTGGATGCTACAATGATATAAATATTGCATAATAAATAACAAAATCAATAAGGAGGAATAACATTGCACAACGCGAGGCTTTCATTTTGCTTGCGGAAGAAAGCTAACATGAAAGGGGGGGGGGCATGAATTCTGCTGACTTGCAAAAAATTTTGTTTTCAGCATAGCTAGGTTAGCTCAGTGGCTTACAAACAGTGAGGCAGGAGGCCTTGATCTACAAGCAGAGCACACCTCACTCTCAACATTTCTGTAAGTTCACACATCTAATAAGCCCTGCCTCCTCATGCACATGAACCAGTGTGTGCTCACCTACACACACACACACACACACACACACACACACGAGTGTTCTTAAACAAGAGCAGTGGGGAGGGGTGTCTGTGGCTGCTACGTGGGAGGAGTGCAGGGCGTCCAGCCCTGTCTGGAACTTGATTTTAGTCACTGATCAAGCAAAAAGGTAAGGCAGCCTGCCGGCCACCCAATTTGTTTCAGGGGAGAAATGTATATGTCATCAGTTGCCTTCCTTCATGTTTCCTCTCTTTTAGTGTTCACTGACCTTGCAGATTCTTCTGGTGCACAGATGGATGAGCTGAAACTGATGTAATGGGAAGGATTGGGGGTGTTGCATTGCCAGTGACAGACATTGGGCTCTGTGTCAGGTCAATTGTATCACAGGTACTGTTTCTGTGTAAAAAGTGATGAAATCATTGGGAGGTGAAGGGAATGATAGTGCCTGCCATTAGTTAACATTACTAGTAATATTGGAGTTTTAGTTACTCCCCCACAGAGTTTTCTTAAAAAGAAAATTCTACGTGCAGTGGGAGGGATTATCCATTACTATGGTCATAACACTGGGCCTAGGAAAACCTCACTTATCTCCACTGAGCCATTTTTCATCTGCTGGGTAAGCTTTGTAATAAATCTTTGTCTGCCTTTGGCTAACCTGTCAGGCTGAGGTACTCACCTGTCCCATAACAGGGAAGTTTGCTCCCCTCCCCCAAGGGAATAGCAGTGATAGTGCCAGCTGATGAGTGTCATTCAATGTATGCAGATAAAATGGAGCCATTGGATTATCATGCCTGCACAGTTCCTCTGCTGTACTGAATAAACATGCATCGGTGGTGTACCTGCAGATTCTTTGCCTAGAGCTCTTTTAATATTTCAAAAATGGATTTTACATTACAGAATGGACATTTATTTTGGCTGTAATTGTAAGGTGATCTCCAGCATTCTTTTGGTCGGGGTCACTTTGCCTAGAAGCTTTGGGTCCTGTGAATCCCATGTTCATCTCCTATATAACTGGGATGCAAGGAGTATCTTAAGACAATGTAAGACAATGATGGGGGCATTTCAGGTGTGAGTCAGAACAAGAATATGTTCTAAATCTTCCCAAGTCAGGAAAAAGAGCAACTAATGACAGTTAAAATATTGAATTGACTCACACATTAGCAGCCTGATATCTGGGATGCTGATGTCTGATATTCGTGGAGAACGTGGGAAATGGAAGAAATAGAAATGGAATTTCTGTTAGAGTTATAGAGTCATAAGTCTGGGAAGGATCACAAGGGTCACCTAGTCAAGCCCCCTCCACCAATACAGGATTCACCATACACGAGCTACAGGCTCAGAAAAATCCACCAACAAGAAATAGAATCTATAGTAAAAAATCTACCACACGCAGAGGTTGAGAGTGACTAGCGCACGTTGATATCTGAAATAACAGGGAATAGTATTCTGAAAGAAAAATCCAAATGTCTGAAACAAGTGAGCCACACCCACGCTGCAGGGAAAAACAAAGAAATAAAATCCTCATATTTGATGTCAGGGTCTGCTGCCAGGGTCATCTACCTCGCCAGTCGCTTCGACCATGTGCAGCCCCTCCTCTCTTCGCTTCACTGGCTTCCCCTTCCTGAACGAATCCTGCACAAGCTCCTAGTCTTCACCTATAAAGCTCTTCACAACCTCGCTCCCCCCTACCTCTCTGCACTTATCGCCCTCCATACTCCAGCC
>QEPC01015474.1:6190370-6208553 GCA_003113815.1 Sphenodon punctatus | reverse complement strand
ATTTACGTAGGACTCCTAAGTCCCATGCCTTCTTCCCCAATATCTCCTGAAGCGTACGCCAACCCCCATTATAGGCTTGAAACGAAATTTCGCCAAAACAGAAATCTCATTGAAACCCCAGTTCCCAATACCGTCTCAGTCAAACTGAGAACTTCTCAGTATGTCTCGACCAACATTTCGGCTCTTGATTTACCAACTTTCCACTCACTGGGATCACATTTACTGCTTTGCCATTCATTTCAAATCCTGAGATCTGAAGCCATTCCATAAACAAGTCAACTACACCTGCAAATCCCAAAATGTAGGGTGTTTCATTCAGTGCACCAATTGCCGCCATGGAAACTACATTGGGGAAGCCCAACAGCCCTTACACCTATGTATGAACTTACACATACAATTTTAAAACAAAGCCACTATCTCTACAGTGGGCAGTCACATTTTCCAGCACAATCATTCCATCTCCAACCTAACAGTCCTCATCCTTAAAGGAAACCTACGCAACATCCTCAGGAGATGGGCCTGGAAACTAAATTCCATAACTTTTACAACAAAAACAATGGACTTAACAAAGACCTAAATTTCTCTAACTGCTACAAAAGCCTGTAATGACTTAAAATCTACTGCAGTTTTAATTTTTATTATTCTTTGTACCATGTTCCTTCATATTCTGTATTAACTGCTGTGTACCGTATCTTTCTTCACCAGCTGCCTTCAGATTTGTAAGTCCATTCTATATTGCTTACTGTTACCTTCTGTGTATTCCCCACTCCCTGTTGTACCCCACCCCTTCTTATGTTGGTTTTCTTTTTTCTCTTCACTATAAATTCCTATATTCCCATCCCTTCTTCTGTGTATAGATAGTGTCTTAACCACTTTGTCTCCATTCTGAATCTGTCCCTTCATATTTTGTATTAAATGCTGTGTACCTTTAATTATAGATGTTCTTAGTATTTTTGTCTCCCTCTCTACTGACATACTCGTCGAGATGTAGATTCCTCCTTATGTGACTGCTATGAACCCAGTTCCTTTCATATGCGTATTCACTTCACTTGATCTACCATTTCCTACCTTACCCCGGCCCGTATGCATATGGTTGCTTTAGCCTATCTATGTGCTTACTGCTACTCATTGTTTCTTTTCTCCTTCACCTATGTACATCTTTTATAGCTCTGTTTTTAAATGTCTGGTATCCCACCTAATCCCCCATTAACCAGTCCCCCCCTTTATCTTATCCACTCCTTCCCATTTCTGCCTCCTTATAGACCTGCCCTAAATTTGCTCAGTTTATATATTTATGACTGGCTATGCTACATGTCTGAGGAAGGGTCCTGTGTGGCCTGAATGCTTGCTCATTTACACCAACAGGAGTTGTTCCAATAAAAGATATCATTCAAACCACCTTGTCTTAATCTCTTTCACTTGGGACCAACTTGGCAACCACATGATCTCTCTGGAAATCTGGAGAGGTAATTCCGATACAATTCCATATTTCTTGCCCTCCATTTTCCCTTGTACTTCCTTGTCACTCATTGGCTAGTATGCAGATTCCTTTATGCAATCCAGTTGCAGATCGGTCAAAGCAAAGGAAACAACAGAACAACAATTCTAATTGGAGGCACTAGAAGGAAGGTTAAGGGGTGGGCTATTTGCACAGTGATTGGCTCAGAAATGCGGAAACAAGAAACCCAGAAGCAAAACAGCATTTTGAGCAATGCAGTAAGCAGTAAATGAACAGTACATGGGAAGCAGAAAGTTGGTAAATTGGGACAGTATCTTGCAATATTGCAAGAATCTAGAAATCGTATTAGTACCAGGAAGTGGGTGGGAAATTGATCCCAGTTCCCAATACAGTGTAATTTCTCATGAACAGCAATTAACTGCTCATTTCAGCCTGTTGGTAGTACAGTGGGATGAATATAGCAGCCTCCTCAGCAGAAAGATTTAAAGCACAGCAGTCTGTAAATGATAACAACTTTTGCATTCTGTGCTCTGAAAATTCAGAAATAAAATCCCTCCAATATAACTGACAAACCCTGAAGCTCTGTTTTAGAAAGTGCAAGGATGACAATAGACTATTACACAGGCCCCCCTGCTAGCAGGGACCACACCCAGGTTGCTGGGTGCATCTACTGGCAATGGGCCCCACATGGGGCAGAGTAGTGAAGAACCACCAGAATCTTTGCATAAGGTCCAACAGTTAGAATTTGGGGGTTGGAATGAGGATGCCTCTGAAAAAGTGTCCTAAGGATGCCTCTGAAAAAGTGGCTTCTAAGTAGTTAAGAAGTAGGCTTCTAACCTTCCTATGTGTCATGGCTGGGCCTTGAACCCCCAGCCCCGGGTGAAAGTGACTTCCCTTGGGTGCCACACCTTGGGATGGAAGCAGTATAGGCTTCAGGTATCTTGCTTCACCTCCTTTTGTTACAGACCACACCCACTAGCTCCCTGATTGATCCTGCTGGGAGGGGGGGGGGCAGCAGGAAGTGGGCAGAGCATCCGTGTGGATGTCGCCATCTGCTATAAGCCAGTTCTGGTTCCTTCCTTTGGGTTGTCTCTTTCTTTCTGACTCACTTATGGTTTTCCTGGGGTTCCTTGCTCTTATTTCCTTCAGAGTCCTTGGCCATGACGTGTGCTGCCGTCTAGCTTGATAGTATCTTCATTGCTCCCTGACGCTTCTGACTGTTGTATTCTTATTGCCCGCCCTTATTCTCTTCTGAGTCCCTATCTATGTTGTGTAGGGTGCCTTGTTGCCCAATGATTTATTATATACTCAAAAAATCTTCAGTTTAAAGAGAGAAGTTAAGGCCCTTATAAATTCAATCATGTTTCAAAAAGCATTGAAATTGCAAATGAAGGCCCCCCCCTTAACCTTCGTACCATATAAGCAGTAACGATGTTGTACAGTCTCGCATATTGTGCTCGCTTACAGCTTAAGCTCCATGCACCCACACTTTGCCTTGGTCTATCAGCCCCAATCCTCTTCCTCAGGCTGGGGGCAACACTGAAGCTGGGGACAGTGCTATATAAATGTTTAATAAGAATTTAAAGTTGTGTAAATATAGAAATTAATAAAATGGAATGCCCATTGGAAAGAATGGAGGCAACAGCAATGCCTGTTCGGAAACAAATCCTATTGTCATTCGCAGATCCCAATTAGTGACTGTGAAAGAATACAAATGGGCTGTACCTTTGGGAGTGGAGGGGCAAAAGAGTGTGGAATAATGACGAAGGCACCAGGGAAAGCAAGCGGAATGTCTGGAATGACAGGGAGGAACAGTAAGGAACTGGGTGGAACTACAGGAGGAATACCATGACAAACAGGTAGAACAACAAGGTTCCATGCGAAATAACAGATTCAGAAGAGTGTATACCATGGGGAGCACTCCTGTCATTTCATCCAATTCCCAGAGCTGCCTCCTGGTTGTTCTACTCCCAAAGCGTCCCTCCCTATTATTCCACCTCCTCTCCTGCTTCCTTTTTGTCATTCCACACACACACAACCTAACTCCTGTTCCCTATCAGAGATACAGCTCATTGTATTCCCAGGACTTGTGGGATCTATTGGTTTACAGGGGGGTGGGCTTCTCCTCAAATATACACCCCTCCACCCATTGCCAATACATACACTTCCCCTCTACCCTTGCCTGCTCCCCAGCCTTGTCTATGCATACACAATTCTCTACATTGTCCACCAGAAACTCTGCATTGTCCACCAGAAACACTCCCCCAACATCTGGCTTTCCCCTCCCAATAAAAATACTTCTCCAACCGCCCCCCCTCTTGTCTGCATGTAAACATCCCGCATTCATCAACCTTGTTCCCCCCATATACAGTCTCGCAGTACTCAGTGGTCGCATTCTCCCCATCCCAAATGAAAGAATATAGAGAAAGGATAGGGTGAGGGGGCAGCAAGCTGTCCCCTCACTTCCTCCTGTCCCCAGATTCAGTGTTGCCCCCAATCTTCAGAGGAAGAGGATTAGGGTGAAAGATCAAGGCAAAGTGTGGGTGCATGTAGCCTAAGTTGCAAGTGAGCACAATATGGTTTCCTGCGTACATGGCACAGAAGTTAAGATGGGAACTTTATACAATTTCCATGCTTTTTGGAGCAGGATTTAATTTGTAAGGGCCTTGACTTCTCTCCTAAACTGAAGGATTTTTCAGTCTAGAATTTTCATGTTTTTTATTGGGAATGCACTAAATGACACGCCCCCCTCCCCCGTCCTAGCTCCAAATGACCCTGGCTCCCTGCGCTGTCCATTGCCCCCAAATTACCCCCATCTTGGATTCCTCCACTGCCTACTGCCATAAATGACTCCCCCCCCCACTACATAAATCCCCCCGAGTTCCAAATGATACCCCACCGCACCATGGTTCCTTGCACCTCCTCACACAAAGTGACACCCCCACACCAGCTCAACCACCCACACACATGCCAAGTGACCCCCCCCCGGTGCCAGCTCCCCAACCCCCCTATGCCACATGACCCCCCTGCAGNAGCGCCCCAATCCCACACATGCCAAGTGACCCCCCTGAACTTCCCAAGCCTCCTCACTCCAAGTGACCCCCTCATGCAAGTTCCCCAGCTCCCCCCATGCCAAGTGACACCACTGTGGCAGCTGCCCAGCCCCCCATGTCAAGTGACTTCTACACCAGCTCTCTAGCCCATCCCAAAGCGACCCCTGCACCAGTTCTCCAGCCCCTCCCTGCCAGATGTTGAATTGGAGCAGGTGGGTAGCCCTACGGGTGGCACGCCAAAACATCCTGTAGCCACCAGTTGAGTGGTCTGGCCCAACCCTGGTCAACGGCCTGAGGTGGAGGTGATATTTATCCATCTGTTTGGTGAACCCACACTGCAGCTCTGTTTCCAGCCAGTCATTGCCCCAGGGAACACCATAGAGTTGCAGGTGCCTGACTGGAGAGCTGGGCAATCTGCCAACAATCCTATGGTCTGGGGAGGGGGGTGCCGTATTGGCAGACCGTGGTCTGGGGCAGCTGCTGAATCCATCTAAAACAGACCCAGGTGGGTCTTCAAGCGGGTAGACCCAGGGGTGGGTCCCTGGAGCAGCTCTGAGGCAGATTTCCCCTGCATACATCTGTTTACACTCAATATGACTGTACTGATATAGGTTTGATCTGAGCAGATATGTCTGACCAGTCACCACTGAAATAATCAGCATATTCCTTCCCCATTTAACCTTGAAATTCTCCCCTACCTACAAGAAGCTATAAAGAGTGAAGACCTTTGTATGCAGCTGTATGAGCATAACAGACAGCTAGTACTTCAGATGATTAAAGGTGCATTCCTTAAAGTTCTGGCACTAGTTATTTCCCTTGGAAAGTGCCTCTGAAAAATATTGATTTTAAGTAGATAACTTTAATATTTGAAAGGAATACTTCGAACTGGAATATGATTTGGGAAGCTTGCTGGAGCAATTTGGTCAAAACCAGATTCTACCAAACCTTAATGAAACTAGACTCCCACCCCTTTAGCGATGATGAATGAGACCATTCCAAAACAATTGATCCATCTTGGTTTTAAGGAAATTGGGTTGTTGCAGGCAGGGAGGATAAATTGTTAGTACTATACCCTTGGGGCTGCAGGAAAACTTGAAGTATGTCTGGAAGCGTCTTCTTCAGACAGGAATAATTTAGGGGTAACATGTCTTTAAAAGGGGGCACTCAACTTCATGTGGCCAGTTCTCAATGGTTCAATGAAATTTGTTGACTGATGAGGTTAAGTGGGGGCAACTAGCCATGTGGTCACTGGCTACAAGTTCATGCTCTCTGGGCCAAGGAAGGATCCCCATAAAACTAAGGTTGTGTTAACTTATTACAACTTTCTTAAGGTACCACTGTGCAGCTCTCTGTACTGTGTGCATCTCCTGCCAGCCTTGCATTCTGTTAAATAAGTCTGCTTAAGCTTAGAAAAAAATCACTTTTTGATTTTGTTGCCTCAAGGGCTGTGTGATGTATATGCTGCCTTGCTGGGGTGAGCCTGTGCAGGAACAGTTCCAAAACCACTCATTCTATCTGAGGCCACTGTCGCCCACAGCTTATTCATGCTATTTCCACATACAACATAAACACAAGCCCCTTTCCTAGGCTCCCAGCATTCTCCACCTACCTTTCACTTAGTCCTTGGTGATCAGGACCCAGGCCAGCTCCCAGGTGGCAGCCTGTTCCCTGGGAGCTTCTGCTCCTTCAGCAGCTCAGCATAGCCTGCCTTTGGCCCTGTAGCCATCCTGCTATACCTCTTGCAAGGGGTGGGGCCAAAGTGATGAGCAACTCCTTTTTAGAGGCCACAGACAGATTCTTCACAGGCTCTTCTCCCTTCTGATGTGTCCAGACCTTCTACGATGTGCTGTTATTTCATGGTGCTCCATAGTGGGTGTGGCCACCTTGTTCATGTTGGGACTCGGAAGAGCCTGGCTGCCTTGGGCCAGGTTCAGCGTCAACGTGGACCCAAATTTCTGTCCAAACAAGGCTCTATTTCAACCCCCCTCTCTGGAAGGTCTCATTGGAATGCAGTTAGAGATCTAGAACTCTTTACGCAGAGACTGACGCACTGTGTGTAGACTGAAACAGACACTGAATGCCCTATGACTGATATTCTAGATCATAAAACGGGATATCCCCTCTCCCCCTCAATATCACTGTGCATGTACAGATACAGCGAACAGCAACGTTGACAATAAGTAATCTCAGGGAGATGAGCTCAATGTGTGGCTGTAGGGAGGTCCATTCTTCTAATCAATTTAAAGTAAAACAGGTACAGGCTGCATTGGAGATAAGTCCTGAGATTCTCTATTATACCAGTTTTATGTTGATGTAATCAAGTGGAATAGAACTGGTTCAGTAGAGTGGAGAGTTATATATGTAAAGCCTACCTACAAGGTTCAAATCTGGTCTCCAATTTCACATCCCCTCTCATGTCCAGGACATTTAGTTCTAGGCTTTTAAATCTGGCCTCTCTCTAAAGCTATCGTTAGCAAAATAATTAGTTAGGCAAATACGTTCCTGGCCACATCCATCATATGCGATATTAATATCTAGAGCATGAGAACACTTACTGGAATTAATTCTTATGTAAAATTGCTACTCAGAGCCTTTATCATTTAAAAATTATCCAAGCAAAAGAAAGGACACTCCATTTGTTTGTTCAATAGTCCATTGAAAATAGAAACGGTGAGCTGTAACCTTCTTCCTTACAAGTCCCTTCTCCTCTTGTGCTGATTACAGAATATGAAAGAAGCACTCAACCGAGTTTGCTCAGGATAATAAATTGGGGGCTTCAGTTACCTTGCTGATTTTGATAACAAAATTAATAGAATTAGCTGCTTATCTATTCCACCAGGATATTCTTGTTAAAAAAAAAAAAAGAAGAAGAAAAAAGATGGAAGGCCTAAAAAGCCTTAAAACAATCTGTTTCTAGGGCTAGAGCTGGTTGTATTTCTTGTGTGTGACAGCTAGGCAGTTATTGTGATTTCTCTTGGTCTCCTGCAAGATGACAAAGCTCCATCTAAAACAATGAAAGAAGCACTATCAATTATTGTCTGCTTGTTCTGGTTTCATGCATAATTAAAGCTGGACAAAGACAACATCAGATCAGACACTAATAAGCAGTATCACAAGAGTCTAGCAGCAGCCTGGTGCTTAAAAATAAAAATTCTAAACAGCTCATAAACGAGAGGCCACTGTTCTAAAGGAGAGGATTTACTATCCTGTGTTTGGTTTTGTTTGAGGACTTCAAGGCAGGATCATCATTTGCAAAAATATCAGGAATTTTTACTTGTTTTTCTACTGGGAAAGACTCCCACTAGGGAAGCTGGAGTGGGATGTAAGATACAAGCTAAGCTGGGACTTGACCTTTTGCTTTCCTACCGTCCCCCCACCCCTCCAAATGCCACATTTGAACTTCAGAGGTTCACAATCATCTTCAATTCTGAACCAGTCTGAGATTTGGTTTTGGCCCAAAATTTCTCTGGTTCTACCCACTTCTGTTTGAAGTAGAGAGGATGACCAACATGAGAAATACTTATCAAAACCTTCAAAATATGGGGGCTTATAAAATGGAACATGGTCGAACTCAAATCAGTCCTGTCTTAATGAAACCATGCCAAGCCACTAAGTTTTTTTTTTCAAAATTAAGTCACTTTGGTTTTCTCCACGTAACTCTTCTGCTGGGATAATGTTAAGGGCAGCAAAAAGGGCAGGGTGCTTTGTATCTAGGGTACTTTAATGTTCTCTCTACAATCCTTTATTTCTCTTGATCCCCCACCCAAAGTTATTGTTAATAACTATTGTGAATACTCCAATTCACTTTGTGAAATAAAACAACATAACAGCGTATCCCTCCTCACTTAAGTGTCAGTCAGTCTTAGAATAGTTAAAACTAGAAATTTATCCAAATAAAGGTAAATTTGTATCTCTACAGGAAATATCTATATATTAAATATTTACCTATTTAAGTTATATATTATCCCATAAATCTATATTTAGGTTATACATTAACTATGTATCTAATTTATAACAAAAATTGAACTATGCAGGTATCACATTCTAGATACCATTGCACAGACTATATTACCTAGAGTGTTTTCAGACGTGGCACTGGCACAGATTAATCCACTTTAGCATGAATTAATCCAGGTGCCAGCATCACATTTAAAAACGGCTGCCAGATGTTGCTACAGTCTGGCTCCCGATGGTGGTGGAGCTTAGCCCATGCTGTCACTTGGGGAAATTTCAAAAGGCAAGCCCAGGTTAAGCTCCACCATGATTGGGAGCCAGTCGGCAGACCCAGAGCAAAGCAGACCCAATAGCCCGTTTCACTCAACCCAGTCCAGAGTGGCAGTGGGGGTAGGGTGCCATGATGGCCATTACTGGCCACCATGATTGCCCATCAGCTGGGGAGGAGGGGCGCTGCATACGATGTGGGGGCAGGGATGTGTAGACGCACATCCGTGTGCTGCCCTGTCCCTTTCTCTGGCCTGGGCCACCATAGTGCTTCTTTGGCAGCCCACATAAATCTGACCTGGAGTCCAAACTGCTGAACACCTGATTGGGGGCATGAGAGGAGTGCCCCCCCTCAGCTGTTTGGAAGGCTGGGTGCACACACCAAACAGCTGATGGAGAGACCCCCAGGAACATCCCCCATGCACTGTTTGGCTGCAACTCTTCCCAGGGCCCAATCCTGCTGAGCAGCATTGGCTGAGAGTTCTGTCCCATGTGAACAGTTCCTCAGGCCAACCTAAGTCCCTCTACCTAGGATGGAGAAATCCATGGCTTGCCCGTTCCCATCTCCTCATGCTACAGTAACTCCATGGGTGGAGGGACTTGTGACATCAGCCCCCACACTTAGGTTATGGAGGGAGGGCTACACATGTGAACTGCCCTCCCCACCAACCAGAGGAGTGGCAGCTGTAGTGGTTCACCCAGGGGCAGGGCAGGGAGCTGCCTCACTGCCATTATGGCTGTTTTCACCCAAAGCGGTAAACAGCAAAGTGGAACAGGATCTCAGAAAGCAAATTATCAGTATATGGAGAAACAAAGTTTCAACTGAGCTGACTGCTGAGAGGTTCTTGATTCGACTGAGATGGTATCGGGAACTGGGATTTGGATGGGAATTCCCATTTCCGTGAAATCTTTAGCCCTACCCAGGATCCTAATGCTTCCAATCACTTTGTCAGATGGGGGTATCCAGTTAGAATCCAGATCACCATCCTTGGTCTGAAGCATTATTGCTTGAACCCAGGATGACAGCACCTCCACTCACAACTCCAGTCAGATGAGAAGCCAATGATAATCTAGCAGCCAGAAGAACTCTCTCAGAGCTTTGCTGGTTTAGGTTAGGATGCCAGTGCATCCAATCAGCTCATCAGATGGTTATCCAGTTAGCAATTGAGTAGTCAAAAAATGCTCTCAGTCTGAAGCTTTGCCACTCTAGACCAGTATTCCAATTGGTTTCTATCCAATGGGAAGCCAAGCAGAATTCATCAGTCAGGCAAGAGCCAGTTATTCATCTGTGAAGATTCAGCTGCTTTTCAGTTCTCCCAGGAGAATGTCCTGGCAGCAATTCATAAGCCAGTTACTGTGAAGCCCAACGCAGAACCTTGGGAGCAGACTATCCTCCTCAGCTCCTTTTAAGAACTGAATAACCTTCTTTCCCATCACTTTTACAGATAGGGAGAATTAAAAACACAACCCCACCTTATTATTCTCACAACAACACTTGGACCTGCCTTTTATATCATCCCCTTAAAATTAAATTCTATGTCACACATTTAGGGTAAGAGCCTACTTTTAAGCCCCCTTGCCCCAGGGAAGATACGCATACTCAGGCCGCTTTTGTTGGTATATGCAACATCCATAAGTTAATGCCTGCTGTATTAAGAACAGTAATTGATTATAGAGTCACCAGATGGCGTTGCTATGTTTATGTGTACATGGAAGGGAGATGGGGTTTTGCTGTTGAATTCCTTTGTGTATCCACTCCTCCTTCCCTTCTCTCTCATTGTCTCAGTCTCCATTTTGTCTTACTACTAGTCAGATGTAACTAAGGATCTGTGCCTGGAAAGCTTAAGTAAAGTTCTGTTGTTAAACCTTCAGCTGCATTTGTCCTTACTGATTGTGAATCAGTTATTATGCTACAAAAGCTTTTACACGAGTGGACAGATGCAGCACATTGAAGAACGCACTTCCTGAAAAGCCCCGTGGGGTGCGTTTAGATGCACTGGAAGTAGTTGGCCGCCATAGGAATCGTGGCTCACGTGGTCTTTTTGATGGTGTATTTGGGAAACACCAATATCGAGGCTTCCCAAATGTGCCTTCAAAAAGACTGCACGAGCTGCGATTCCTATGGTGGTTGGTTACTTCTGGTTTGTCTAAGCATACCCCATGGGGCTTTTCAGGAAGCATGTTCTTCAACGCACCGAATCCCACTGCTTGTGTAAAGGCAGTCCTAATTCCCACTGGCTGAGAAAACCTTTAGAATGCTGAAAAATTTGACAGTTGTTCTCCACCCTACACCTGTCAGTGTACCCTAGTGTTCTTATGCAATCACAGGTTTTACAACTTTCTTTTTAACCACCATATCTTATACCCATGTATAGGAGCTCCAGGAGGCTTCAGAGGGAAGAAAATTTCCCCACAGGATTGCAGACCAGCAGCAGAGTCTGATGACCCTGGAATCCAGCTTCCTTACAGCCAGTGTCCCTCTTCTCATGGAGAAGAAAGACAAGCCTAGTTGACAATATGCTTTCCCTAGTGCATTGTCTTCCATCCCACAGCATACGCGTTGTCATACAGTAAACCCGAATGGCACCCAGCTTCATGGCAAGCAAAGGGTCTGTATCTTCATGCGGGGTCCTGGCTTACTACCTCCAATCTGTGAAGCAATACCACACCAAGTCCACTGCATTGCAGGGACTACCCTACCCCTAGGGCTGGGGGAAGAGTTGGAGAAAGACTATTTAAATTTATATCCTGCCCTAGCCTGAAAGCTCAGGGTGAGTGTCAATATATGAGATAGGGTTAGGGGTTGGGGTGGGGTTGGGTATTTCCCCTCCTTTTATGAACTGTTTTAATTGATGATTTTATTATTGTAAGCCACCCCAAGCTGCCTGTGGCAGGAGGGGCGGGGTAATAAATCTTTAAAATAAATACATAAATAAATAATATAAAAATAAGTATAAAATTAGACACAAAATACAAAATGATATTGCTCTGACCAATCTGCATCTGGGTTGCACATTACTGGCTAAAACAAACAAAATACAGATCCAAAAATACATTAAAGCTTCTTGGTCTGAATTGTAAAATGTTTTCTAATTTTTCATGAGCACTTTTAAAAAAATAAATCTTCCTTGAAGTCATGTCACATAGTCTGCAGGTCCAGCTCATGCTAGCTGCAATTCTGAATCAACTGAAGTCAATGTTAGACCTCCCACTGACTTTAATGGAAACTGGGTTGCACCCTTTAAGGCAGGATTTTCCCAGTTTATCGATCAAATCATGTTGTTCACCTTCATCAGACCAGTTGTTCCACTGACTTTAGATGGATTATGTGTGAAAGTCAAGCAAGCAGGATTTGGTCATACTTTTACTTTGAAGCAGAGGAAGATGAATTATCCGTTACAAATGTAACCTTGCTTTGCTGTTAACAAAATTTCCCCAGCCAATCCCCAGAGAAATATTAATTATTAGAGCATTATATTTTTGCAGTAACCAAAGATTCCAAAAAATGGTATTGGCCCCATTATTTTGGCTGCAGTGCAAACACTTTTTTTTTAAAAAAAAAAAAGCGATCTGGATGCGAGGACTGGAAGCTAATAACAACCAGTTTCTCTGCCTCTAGTCTGTTTGGAAGGCATTTGCTTCAGCTATTCACTGTTTATGACAGGAGTGGAGAACTGCAGGCCTTGGGGCCAAATGCGGCCCATGGCTAGTTTTTATTTGGCCCATTTTGACCTCATTTGTAGTACAGAGATCTGGCTGAATAACGTGTCTGGGCCAATTTTGTCCTAGATGATACCAGCTGGGTACTTGGTGCAGCCTCAGCCTAGGGTCGGCATGGCTGTGATCTATAATGACACCTTGTCCTTTCAGAGTTATCTAGTACCTGACTCATCCAATATGTAGTTTGTCCACCTTATATTGGATTTGGCATGGGATAGACTGTGGATCCTGCTGGTGTATCCGCAACCTCACTGCACAGTCAACTCCCTCACTGCTCTAGTTGAACTGGTCTCAGAGGTGGTGCTGAGATGCCCCAGACAGTGTCTTGAGTGATGTCAACATACATGCTGTGGCTGGCCTTTTAGGAGCAGAGCAGGAGTTTATGGCCACCATGACAACCATGGGCCTAACCCCAAGTAGTATCATTCTGGCCCAACACACGAGACAGGACACACGTTGAATTTGATGTTTTGTACCAGCCTGGGAACAGGAGTTTCGATTATCAGGCGTGTTGTTAGAACACCATTGTCATGGTTGGATCGCTAGTTTATGAGGGCCCAACCCTCCTATGCCTTCATCAGGGTGGTGGAACCATTAGGATGGTCCACTCTCAGACACTAATGGATCCGATTGGTTTCCGGAACTCTCTAGGTGACTTACCTGCGGAACTTGATGACTACTTTGTCAGTGACCTGGTTGTTTTATGGAATGATATCTTGATTATGGCCATCGACATGGTTGCACCTACATATCCGCTCCCACCACTGCCACAGCACAGGTCCTCACGGTATGCGGAGGACCTGAGGTGGTTGAAGCAAGAGGGTAGGTAGTTAGAGCAAAGGTGGCACTCAACTCAAGCTGAAGCCTTCTGATTGCTTTTGAGGAACTATGCTGTGGCTATGATGGTGGTGCAGTTTTTCACCATCTTAGCATCTGGATCTGTTTCAGGTGGTGAGAGGCCTTGTTAACCCGGCTGTCTCTGCCATCAACCAGACTCATCCACTGCATGCTGTGATATTTTTATCAATTATTTTGCAGACAAAATCACTTGTACTCATCACAACTTGGGTGCTACCATTTCTATTACAGAGTCTTCTGGACACTCAATCTTGTCCTGCTTGTTTGGATCATTTTCAATTGGCATCACCCACCGATGCGGAGGATGTGCTTGGAGTGATGTGGGCAACAAGTTGTGAATTAGATCCTTACCTGTCTTGGCTGCTGAAAGCCAGCCAAGAGATGTTGGGGCTGTTGCTGGCTGGGGTTGTCAATGCCTCCCTTTAGAAGGGTAGGGCACAGGATGTCCTTTAAAATGCGGTTGCGTGGTCTCTGCTTTAAAAACCATCTTTGGACGCTGACTCCTCAGCCAGCTATTGCTCAAACCTTCCCTTTTTAGGGATGGTTATTGAACAGGTGGTTGCCCAGCAGCTGTAGGTTCATCTTGGCACTGTTGGATTCCTGGACCCTTTTCAGTCAGGCTTTTGTCCTGGGTATGGCATGGAGACAGTTCTTATGGCCTTGGTCGATGATCTGTGTCTGGAGATTGACAAGCAGAAAGAGCCAATTGGGCTTTGCAGTGAGGTCTCTTGAATAACTCAGGTCATTTTTAGATGGCCGCGCCCGCGCTTGTTTTGAAAAAATGCCGGGAGCCGGGATCAGACGATACAATCCCGGCAATCACGCACCCGGAACGGGGACGCGCATGCTATTCTGGCCGTGATTTGACCGGGTTGAAAAATCGACCCGGTCAAACGCGGCTGGAAAAGCATGCTCCTTAATAACAAAAATAATAACAAAAACAGCCCCGGTACCGTTGTACACCCCTAAAGTATACTAAGGAGTAGCTAGCTACCTTGCAGCTTACCTGTAAAAATTATATCAGACTCACAGCAACTCTTTTTCAGCTATCATACCCAAAAAAAAAAAAAAAAAGAAACACGTACCCCAAGACAGCTAATTTTACCCTGTAATTCAGTGAGTTCATATGACATTCAGACACTTTGGGGGAAAGTCATGGAGTAAGGGTTAGTTGATACCCCTGAGTGAATTATCCCTTTTTTTATCAGTGTACAATTTGTGTGACTCAAGGGTCCAACAAGGCTTTAGGGGTTGGGGTAGTGTGGTCTTAAGGACTCAGGCCCCAGACCTCCATTATGAAAGACTCCAGAACATCTATCAGCCCGGGCTGAAGCAAGGCATGTGCGACGCATACCTCACATAGGGCAAAAATGTTCAGGGGCACCTCTTGCTGGACTCATTTCACTCCCTTGGCTTTCATGGTTCCGTCCTCGACTGGTTCTCCTCCTACCTGTCTGACCGCTACTTCAATGTGTCTCTTGCCACCTCCTCCTCCCTTCCCCTCTTGGTTGGTGTTCCCCAAGGCTCTCTCTCCTTGGCCCTCTCCTCTTCTCTATCTACACCCTGTCCCTAGGCAAGCTCATTGCCTCCCATGGCTTCCAATATCACCTCTATGCTGATGACACTCAACTCTCTCTCTCCACTCCCTCTCTCTCCATCTATTCAAGCTCACCTCACCAGCTGTCTCTCTGATATCTCTACCTGGATGTCTCAACGTCAAACTCAACATGACTAAAACTGAACTCCTTATCTTCCCCCCTCATCCTTCCTCTCCCTCTTCCCTGTGGATCCTTATCGACGGGGTCACCATCCGTTCCGTCCCCCAAGCCCGTAGCTTAGGCTTCATCTTTGACTCACCCCTTTCTTTTAAACCCTACATCGACTCTGTTGCCAAATCCTGTTGCTTCTCCCTCCATAACATTGCTAAGATTCGCCCTTTTCTCTCTGTCTCCTCTGCCAAAACNCCCTGGTCATCTCTCGCCTCAATTACTGTAACCTCCTTTGCACTGGCCTCCCCCACTCTCCCCTTATCTCCGTACAAAACTCTGCTGACAGGATCATCCACCTCGCCCGTCGCTTCGACCATGTGCAGCCCCTCCTCTTCTCTCTTCACGGGCTCCCCCTTCCTGAACAAATCCTGCACAAGCTCCTAGTTTTCACCTTTCACCTTTAAAGCTCTTCACAACCTTGCTCCCCACTACCTCTCTGTGCTAATTTCCCTCCTTACTCTAGTCTGTGAACTCCGTTCCTCCTCTGTCCCCTCTCTCGCCCTCCCATGCCTCCCTTGCTCCCCTAACTGCCTTTGTTCCTTCTCCCTAGCTTCCCCCCCACCTGGAACTCCCTCCCTGCTCACATCCACCTTGCCCCCTCCCTTTGTACTTTCAAACCCCTCCTCAAGACCCACCTCTTCCGCTCTGCCCTCCCTGACTCCTCGCTCCCCTCCCCTAACTCCTACTGATACCCTCCATCCAGTACAATCTGTTACCTGAGGTCTATGTACTCGTATCCTCACCACACGGGCTAGCCAGCTATCACTCTCTATGTAACCAAGCCAAGCACGTGCACCTGAGACATCACATCTTCGTGAATGTTACATTCCTTGTCTCTCCCTCTGTTCCCCTTCCTTTGTCACCCCCTCCTCCCCGTCTCTCAGATTGTAAGTCCTAGGGCAGGGACCGTGTCTATTCCATTACTTTGTAAAGCGCCAGGTACATTGCTTGTGCTATATAAATGCTTGCTAATAATAATAAAAATAATAACAAAATGAAGGATGAACCAAAATATTAGCACTCAAATGTGCCGTATTTCAAATACACGATTCACAGCTTTACAGACCTAACTTCTAGGAAGCAATCTTTCTAAATTAGTTAAATAAACAGGTACAGTGGAATTTGCTTAAATCAAATTTCTCTGGCCATGTACAAAACAGAGCTGAAACGGGTAGTAAAATAAATGTTTGCAGGGTTTGTTTGTTTTTGATGATTTTGAGCAGGGCATCATTTACCTGAAAGATATTAAAACACCTCATTTTTCATTGGTTTGTTTTGGGGTTTTCATTTGTTTTTGCCAGGAAAAATTAAAATGGGTGGAAAACGGGAACTGGACACAAGTGGCCAAAAACAAATGAAATGAAATTTATTAAAAACACATGAACGGCATGAAATAAGAAAAACAGATAATCAACTAAAGATTAGACAGACAGTGTTTATTACCTGGTTGGCTTGTCTCAGGTTGAATCATTTGAATTTGACAGGTTTGCTTGTTTTGGCAGGCACCTGTTTCAGCCTTAGCAAAAATATCATCAGAAATGCTGCTTAAGCACTAAAGCAGACCTGGACCTGGAGATGAAGAAAGTGGATGCTACTCAGGTTTAGTGGATGCACCAGGTTTCTCCATCTCCAATCCCCCTTGCTCCCCTCAGAAACAGAGAGTCAGAGCAGACAGAAGAGCAGAGCACTGTATACGAGCAATTTATTTATTTCAAAAACTTATTACCCCGCTTCTCCTGCCACAGGCAGCTCGGGGCAGCTTACAACAATAAAAACAATTAAAACTATTAAAACACATTAAAAGGAAGAAACAAAACAACCGCCCCCTACCCCCCCATCACCCCTCTCCCCTGCCAAATGCGCCAAAAAGAGGGGAGGTCCGGGACCAGATGGACCCCCACTGGAAGGGAGTTTCATAGGCGTGGCCACCGAGAACGCTCTCTCCTGTGTGACCACCTGAGAAACTCGGGGGACCTCAAGCAGGGCATCCCCAGATGACCTCAGGGGCTGATCTAGGACACGGGGAGTGAGCTGGTATCTCTGATAGGCAGGGCCCAGACTGTTTAGGACTTTATAGGTTAAAACCAACACCTTGAATCAGGCCCAGAAAACCACCGGCAGCCAGTGCAGAGAGCGGAGCACTGGTGTAATATGCTCCTGGCGGCCCAGTCCCACTAGGAGATGGGCTGCTGCATTCTGCACCAGCTGCAATTTCCGAGATGTCACCATGGGTAGCCCCACGTAGAGCGCGTTACAGTAGTTTAGTCAAGAGGTGATGAAAGCATGGATGACTGTGGCCAGGTCAGAGTCCAAAACAAACGGCTGAAGCTGTTGCACCAGATGCAACAGGTGGAAAGCACTCCTCGCCACAGCCTCAACCTGGTGATCCAGGTGGAGCTGCGCATCGAGGAGCACCCCTAGACGCCGTACCTGGGAGGTCAATGGAGGACAGACCCCATTAATGATGAGGGTTACTAATTCCATCGCCTTACTCACTAACATCACCTCCATCTTGTCAGGATTCAGCCGTAGTCGATTAGCCCTCATCCAATTGCTCACAGCCGCCAGGCACAGAGAAAGCACTGAGACTGCCGGGCCTGGGTCTGTTGAAAAAAAGAGGTACAGTTGGGTGTCATCAGCATATTGATAACACCGTACACTGAATCGCCTAATCACCTCACTGAGCGGCTGCATATACACGTTGAACAGAAGAGGGGACAGAACCGAACCCTGCGGAACTCCACGAGAGGTCTCGGTATGATGAAAAACAGTCCCTGTGAACCACCCACTGGGTTCTTCTGGTCAGGAATGAGTGGAGCCATTCTTGTGTTGGATTTGGCCGGGGATAGATATGGGGTGCTGCTGGTGTACCGTGCACCCAACTGCCCAGCGGCATCCCTACATGCTCTTGCTGATCTGGTGTCAGATGTGATCCTCCGGACCCCTAGATTGGTGGTCCTGGGGGACTTTAATATCCACACTGACACCGATCTTGGAGGAGCGAGGCATGAGTTCATGGCCTCCATGACAACCATGGGCCTGTCCCAAATCATCTGTGGCCCCACACATGAGGAGGGACATACACTGGATTTGGTTTTCTGCA
>QEPC01015474.1:6154220-6176844 GCA_003113815.1 Sphenodon punctatus | reverse complement strand
CTACTTAGCTCAGGGGGCCAGTCTCTCCAGGGCCTGCAGCTCTGTTCACCGGCACTGTTACTCTGACAGTGCCGGCTCTTGTAGTGTTGGCTCCGCCCCCCGTGCGTGCCTGGAGGCGCGCGGAGCACCGCAACGGGGGGCGGGGCTCTTCTGCGTCCCGCACGGGACTGAGGCTTTTCCTGTTGCCGTCGCCGCCATTGGGGCCCCCGGCTGGGGGCGTCAGGAATGGAGGCGGCGGCGGGCTGAGACTGCGGGTAAGGGGGGCGGGGGTCTTGGTCTCCGGGGGGGCGGGGGGCCGCCGCGCCTGGCAGCGGCTGCGGCGGCTGACACTAAGCCAGCTCCTGCTGTTTACACCGTTGTAACAGTACCAGCTTCCCTGGCCCCTAGAGTCCAGGTTCCTTTGTCTTTACTGTCCTGCTCAGCCATTCACTGCTCACCTCTCATTGGTCCTTGCTCCTCAGTCCTGTTGTTCTGACCATTGGGTTCCATTTCTATGCATTGCTGGGGTCAAGGGCAGTGGCTCCAGCACTTCCCTGAGCTCTAGCTTTGCTAGGCAAGCCTCTCCCGGTGTTTCCCTAGGGTCTGGTCCAGCTCAAGCCTCCAGAGGAGCCTCCTCCTGCTGTGCCATGCCACTCAAGCCTGCCAGCCCCCTTGCTCTCTCTGCTGCTTCTCCCTCAACATCTCTAGCAGCTCTCACCCATCAAGCCACCCTGCAGGTGCCTCTCTCCTGACACCTGCATCTTTGATTGAACCTGCCACTCTGGTCTCTTGGGAAGCTCTATTTAAAGGGGTGACACCGGCCTGCTGGCTCCCCTCCTAAAAGGGAGCGTCCCTGCTCCTTTCTACTGTGCCCCTTCCTGAAATTCTTGCCACCCTCTTCTGCTCTTCCCTTTCCCTATTCCCCAAGCCAGGAGGTCTCCACACCTGCTGGGTTATGGTTCCAGCCTCCATCACCCTTATTAGCCATCCCATTCCTCTGGATCTCACTTTAGTTGGGCCCAGAAACTACCTGCTCTCATATAAGCCATTCCCAATTTCCCTTACTCTCATTCTTGGGCCAGATCATCCTCCTGCCCGGGACTATGCACATCCATTCTCTCTTAGGGCTCCCTCTACCCCATTTTGCCCCGCACCTAGTCTCTGGGCCTACACTCCCAGGCTACGTCAAGGTTTCTGGCCTCCAACTCCTCTTAAACTGGTTCACACATCCCAAAGATTTATAATTTCCATTAACACATATTAACCCAACCCTTCCCACTCAGGCCTTCTTGATTTCTAAACAAACACAATCCCCAGGCTCCTGTCCACCTTCTAAAAACTCCCCTAACCTAACTAAATCTCAGGCTCTCAACCCCTAGTCTTTTCCTTGTTCCTCATAGGGTTGGGACGTCCGCCCATCAATATGGCCTTTCTCCCTGGGAATCCTCAGTTATAATTCCCTAGTTTATCCAGTTTGTTCTATCCAGGTCCTATGACCCTCTATCTTTCACTTCTCCAGTTTCTTGTAGGGCTTTCCACCCTTTAATCCCACATTCTTCCATGGACTCTGACTCATCCGCTACCCTGTGCCCTTTCCTACTTGTCAGTCACTGTGAAAATTCTCAGCTCACCCGATACCAAAGCCTCAGCTGGTCCCACAGGGCCAGTACTCTATTCTGATCCAGAAATTTTTCTAATAATCCCTGATACGCTAGCAGGCCAACTTCTCAAGCCTGATGCTTTTGTTCAACTGTTGACAGCTCTCAGCCTGCTAGGATGTCAGAGTCCCCACCAACCTCGCATCACTCTCCAGTAACCCAACCACCCCTTTCCCCATGGGGTCTGTCTGGGTCTCTATTGTTCTCTAAACCATCATTTGATGTTCTTCTCTCCTCGGCCATGTCGGACACAGGAGACACAGTCTCATAGCTGCTACATGGTCAGAAACCCAGGTCACATGTCTCCCTAGGAGCCTGACCTGTGATGCAGTTGGCCAGGGTGCCTGCATTCTCCACCACATTTACAAAAGCACTGGCTTACCTGGCATGTGTCCAGGTCCTGCTCGGCCACCTGCTGCTCTCCTCTTGTTGCTCATTGCTCTTCAATTCCATTGTTCCAGCCATTGGGTTTCATTCCTATGGGCTGCTGGGGTTAGTGTCAGTGACTCTGGCACTGCCCTGAGCTCTAGCCTTGCTAGATAAGACTCCAGATGTCTCCAATGTGTTCTCTTCTAAGCAGGAATTGGGCTAGTGCTCCCCAGCATATGGCCCAGCTCAAGCCTCTAGGGTGAGCCTCCTGATGCTGTTCGGTAGCTGCTCAATGACACTCAAAGCCACCGGCCCCTTTGCTGGCTCTACAGCTTCTCCCTTGGCGTCTCCAGCAGCTCTCATCCACCAAGCCACCCCACAGGTGTCTTTCTCCCAGCACTTGTGTCCTTGATCGAACCTGCCACTCTGGACTCTCTGCAGGCTCTATTTAAAGGAACCATGCCAGCTTCTTTCCTTAAAGGAGCATGGGCCCCCACTGCCACAACTGGGACTGTGCTTTTTAATGCTGTTCATCCCTTTCTGTTCATGAAGTTTCAAGACTTCTTAAAATTTCCTCCTAATTCCCGATGTGTAACAGACTGCAGTCCTGGTCTAAGGTGAAATTGTCTGGCATCTCAAGTTTTTATATTGGGATGTTCAGAAGTTCCAGTCCAAAGTGTAGTAAGAAATAAGCAATTAGGTATAATACTTTCAAGAAGTTACTGTTTGAATAAATTGTCTATTAGTGTTAAATTTACTGCTGGAGAAAGAAATTTTGTGATAAGCAAGATATAGTATCGAACAGAACAGCCAACTTCCTCTACCATAACAAAAAATAACCATGAGAATGTTACAATAATTTTTTATGTGAATTACTAGTGTTTATATTCATGATCTAAGAGGTGATAATTACATTGTGCGTATAAGTCTCAGATGATTATCAATCTCCCATCTCAGTCATGGAACATCAAGCACCAGGGAGTACCCCAGATACATCAGTCCTACTTTATTTATGACTCACATTGAAGTGAACACACTTTAGCCAAAGTAGCTCTCAGAGTGCTACCATTACCAAAACCCCTGGAGAAACTGTGCTAAAATATTCTACAGTAGCTGCAGCCCACATGTGCTTTTCAAGGAGACCCCCATGCCAAAAGCATTGCAGTAATCTAGCATTACACTACTCAGAGGAATAACACCTTTTACAAACATGGAAATCAGCATATGGAGATTAAAAACATATTCCCTTTAGATGCCATACAAAACATGGCTAGAATCTTTAAAACCTAGGTTTTTTTAGTTAGTTCCTTTTACAGCTAACAATTATATATTCTGTTTTGAAGATCAGCTGCAAACTTTTTGTTTGAAGTCGCAAATTAAGAGTTTTGACTAGAAGGATGTGTGATTCACTACTATGTAGGCCAAATTCCAAACTTATGAACAGGGAGCCATGTTCACCAATGGGGAAAATACAGTGAACTCAGGTGCCTGTTTATGAATCATCACAGCCTAAGCCAAAAATAAAAAGAAATTTGTCCCTGAGCAAAATCCATTTTTATACTGCCCAACATCACTTTAAAACCTTAGCCCATCTTCCCCACCCAGGGTGATTTCAGACATTACGGGTGGGCGCTTTCACCATGGGCAGTAGGGTGGTTCGGACCATGGCCGGGGTGAAGGGGCGCCTCAACAGACATGCACCCCATTGCCCCCAGCCATGGTCCTAACCACCCCACAGCCCATGGTGAAAGTGCCTGCCTGCAACGTCTAAAGCAGCACACACCCCAGAGGGGGCAGGGCCACATGGCGCAGCGTGCTGCTGCACAGCCCCGCCCCCTGAGCTCCCCGGTTGCCCACCCTCCCTGAGACAGGCAGCCGCAGCAACCTATCTGGTCGCTGCCGCTGCCCGCCACCAGGACTCCAGAACACAGTGATGGTAAGGTAACAGATGCTATTTTTCCTTCACCACATTCCGGATTCCCCCTAACCACGCTTCATTCGCTGCCGTGGTGCAGGAGAACAAAGCGTGGTTAGGGTCACCACGGGGGGTGGTTGACTGAGGTGAACATCTGGATGCGAGCAAACAGACGTTCACCTGCTTTCAAACCCCTCCGTGGTTGACTGCAGTTGACTGTGGTGATTTCAGACAACATAACTTCTGAAATCACCCTCAGATGACACCAAGCATTCTGGTTCCTCTCTCCCCACATCCACTTTTGGCCCATTGGTGTAGACCATTCCTCCCCTTTCTATACAAAATGGGAGCATTCTGACACCAATCCCCACACTTTTCTCTAGAGCCAATTTGTATTTCCTCACGAGTCAATTTCTTCTAGTGAACCAATCCCCACACTTTCCTTAGAGCCAATTTTGTCTGCTACAGTTCTATTACTTGTAAGGAGAAGGGACACCCCCCCTAGCCCTAAGCAGGGGGGTGAGTTTGTGACCGCCCTCCCCGAACAGGGTGCCGGGCGGGGAGGGGGCAGGGGTCTCCTTTGCCCTCCCCCGCCTGCCTATTGGGCAAGGGCACCGGGGGGGCCAATGGGGGGAGAGGAGGGGCACCTGGGTAGGGGGCGTGGACGGGTATATTTACCTGTGCCGGCCAGGTGCCTCCTCCTCTCTACGATCACGGCGGTCGCTCGCAGAGGCTTTCCCACCCAACCCGTCCCTTTTTGTAAACTGTTTCTACAATAACAAGTGGTGGTATTGTGCTGAATGTTTAGGTATTATGCTGAGTGTTTAATCTACGGCTGTGGGTGAAAGCTGGTCGTTGTTTTCAGGGCCGAGGAGGAATTTTCCCGCCTACCTAATTGGCTCAGAAGCCGGTTGGGTTTTTCTACTCCTCCGCAGCCATTACGTTATGTTATGTACATTGTAATAGATTTGTCAACACTTCTCCAATGTCTGGTCGCAACTGGGTGGTTAGCGGGGTAGGAACCATGCTGTGGTAAGGCTCCCTGTGAGCTGAGGGGTCGCGCTTGTACCCATTACCACTTGGGGAGCGGGGGGGTCTGAAGGCCGGGGCCCCAGCCCAGGCTCGGAACGGCTGGTTTGGGGCTGATAACCTGGCTTGACCCAAGGGGAGGGTGAAATCGAAGGGTCGATTCACCCGGGCAAGGAGGGTGAGATTTAGCTCAACCCCCTTGGGCCTGTTTTCTTGTAGCATGGCTCCTCCCCGCTATTATTCACACAGGTTGTTAATATGGTTATATTCATACGATTATGTTATGTTTTAATAAATTTGCGGCCAAGGCTTTGTAACCCCAGAACATGTCTATGTCTGTTCATGTGGGTGGTGCGGGCACAAAGTGATATGATGGGAACTCTTCACATACATGGCCAGTCCCCATAGTTAAATCCATTTACAGCTTTCCATTTTTCACCAAATTCATAGTCTTCTGCCCATTGATGCCTCCAATATTCTCTGAAATTTTGGAAGTTGTTCATCCACTTAAGTTAGCTAAGGCCTAGAAGTAGGAGTCCCCTTAAAAAGAAGTGTTTTGAGTTATACCACCAGTTTAACCAAAATGTCATTTACAAAACATAATGAGGCTGAAGCTGACAAAACAATTAGAGGTAGTAAGAACTTCTTAGTTAATGCAGGGTAAATGTCAGGGCTACTAGCTCAGTCCTGGGTGTGAGACAAACTACCAAGAATTCCCTTACCGCCTGGTCCACTGTCCACAAAGTTCCTCAGATCACTCAGATGCAGCTCTTTGACCCCAAATTAGGAATAAGCCAACATGGATCTACCTTTCTTCATTCAGATCTGGAGTCCTTTTTCAATTGCTTTTATCCATGTTCTAGAAATGTAGAGAGAGAAAGCCCCTGCCTTCTTCTAAAAGGAACTCTTTCCAACCATTTTTAGGTGTAACTAGACCAGAGCAGATTTATTTATTTGATCTTATATTCCTCCCTTCCCCTAAGACTCAGAGCGCATTCCCACATACAGAAACATGCTGGTGTTTGTGAATGCAGGCAATTTAAAAATGCGCCTACATTCATTCACACTAGCATGTCACTAGTGCATTCAAGCTACTTTACAGAATACGCTAGTGACATTCTGACTAACCTGATTCATGCAGGGAAGGAGGCAGCGGCGGCGGCTCCATAAGCGGCTGCAGGGGAAACCGGAAGTGAAGAGAGGACTTCCGGCCACCAGGCGCAAGGGGAATGCAGTGCAGCGTTCTGACAGCAGGAGCCATGCAGGTCTTTGGACACACGCTTCTGTAAAGGTAGGTTTTCACTGCCCTCTCATGCACTTAAACAACAAAGGCAAGTACAGCAAATTAAGCGCATGGAGACTTTCCCACAGCATTAAATTATGCGGGGGAAAGAAACAAGCGCTGATTAGCTGTATGTGGGAATGTGCCCTGTCAGAGCTGGTTAGTGGCTACAACATTAAAACCATAAAAATAGAACTGCATAAAAACCTATAAAAATCCCTTAAAATCCACACCCCAGCTAAACACATTGAGCAGGAGGGGAGATAAGATGGAACCTTGCAGGACTCCACATGGGAGGTCCTGAGTGGATGAAGAGCAATTGCCCACTATCACCTGGCCTGCTTGGTCTCCAACATAATGTAAACAATAGTTCTATTTCCCTGTCTGTCTTCCCTGGATGCTACCTTGCTTTGCTAGAGAAACTGAGGCATAGGGTAATTTCAGATGTGACGGGCCTTTTGGCCCACCACGCTGAACATCAGCCCCCACCCCCGCACATCCCTGGCTGCCCACCCTCAGGGAGATGGGCAGACGCAGCGGCCAATGAGGCTGCTGCACCTGATCCCATCCCGTGGTTGGAACCCGATTCCGGGACGGGGCTGGTAAACAGACATTCATTGTGGCCATTGCCAGCCCTGTCCTGGATCGTGGTCAACCTAACCACGGTTCTGGAGGTGAGGCTGGCCTCACCTCCAGAATCATGGTTAGCTTTGAACCTCGTCAGGAATTCACCATGGTGAATATCTGATGGGGCTCAAACAGATGCTACCGCGATCGCTGCCACCACATGGGATCCACTGTGATTCAGTGTGGTGAGCAGCGATCCCGTAACATCTGAAAATACCCATAGACTCACTAATGCTGCTTTTCTGTGCACATTTCATTTCCAAGTCAGTGGATGTTTTTCATACAGATACAACCTCTATACTTGCATGGTTGTCTCTTCCTTGACTTCTCTCAGTCCAGGCAACTTAGAGTCAAGTAGCATATTGTCTGACTCACAATACAAGGACTGTTTACTCAGGTGATTTCTATCCAGAAATATGCAGTTTACTATAGTTCCCCAATCCAGGGTTACTGCCAGCTAGTATCACTGTTTCTCTTATGCCACACAAAGCCTCTTTCGGGGTTGGGATGGGTGGTTATTCTCCCATTCCAATATTTACCCATCTCTAAGTGGCCTTAGACACTTCCCCAGGTCAGAACACACAATTCCACCCCTTCTTCTAGACTTCAGTGCCTTTCAATTGGAGATCTTCCAACCAATTCCAGCTGTGCCTCGAGCTACATTTGGATCAGCTCCCCCAGTCAGAGGATTCAACCTTGCCTATGTATCTTTGGCTCATCATCCATCATTAGGCAGGTCTCTGCTGGGCTGGGTTTAACCATTTCTTCATCAGGGTTGACTTGCCCTACCTAATACCTTCCCCCTTTGAACGTAGATGGGGAGCCACAGAAGAATCCCAGCTTCCTCTCTCTCTTGATAGAAGGTCCGGTTAGTTTACCTGTATCATCAGGAGAGATACGGGCTTGGTTGGAGAGGAATAAGAAGGAGCCTGGCTAGGGGAGGCCTACCAGGAAGAAAGGAAAAGGAAAGGGTTAAAAAGAAACACTTGGGTAGGGGAGGCCCACCAGGAAGGAAAGGCAGAGAGAGTGGGAGACACGGGTTTAAGAAGGAGTTGGTGACAGAGGCTGACTGGAAGGGGTGGTGGAGACTGAACCCCAGGACATAAAAGGAGAGTATGTTGTTCTGGGGGAGGAAAGTAGAAGATAGTCCGGTCTACTTGGGTAGACTCGACTTGAAGAGGGGGAAAGAAATGTAACAGGGAACCCTTCGATGTCCAGGACCCCTTTAAGAGTTTCTGGGAGTAACCACAGTGGGGTTTAAAAACAGAGCCACCAGGGATTTGAGAGAGGGTTAGCGTAACATAGTTGAAGGAGGAAACAGGGCACAGCTGTGAGGAAGAAAGGCTGAAGAGTGGTTGAAGGGAACCTGGGAATCAAGCTCTGCTTTTTAACAATATCTATTTTATACAAGGAAAAAGTTAATGTTAATCCAACTCATCTCAAACTTTAGAGTGTAGGATTAATTGCCGCTGATTCCCAACCACAATGCTAGTAGGAAGAACAGCAACTTGAATAAATGTACCTGGATGATTTGAGCTCTCAACAAAGCTAACATCCTTGGTTGAGGTTGATGAACATTTCTCAAGTATCTGGCATTTCATTCTAAATGGATACAACACTTTTCTCATGAGAGAGATCATATTTTTAATGGCATGTAGGAAAACTAGTTACAACAACCAACAATGTAAAATCCATTATATAATCATAGTTGGTTATATAGAGAGGGCAATATAGTACATATATACATCACAGGAAGCTCAAGAAAAGTCGGTAATCATTTTAGAAGACATGACCTTTTCCCTACAGTCACAAAGGACACTGTGAAATGGAACATAAAATTTTTCAGGAAGGGGGAAATAAAAACACTCTGTGAAAAGCAACTGAAAACTATGTTAGTAAATGAGATTCCCAGTGTTATATGCTTCATAGTTGAAATTCTATTTCTGTCCTTTTCATGACATACAGCAGATTGCATGTCCAGTCACCTGTTGAGATAAGAAACAAGATGACTAGTGTTGGCTAGGAAATTGGAAAAAGCCAAGGTTCCTAGGACTATGGGAGTGGAAATGCAGACCTGTTACTGCTAAACAAAATGAATGAATGAACTTATTCATTGGGTCAAAGTTGGATCTAAAGTACCCCTTATGAAAATATAACTTAATAGAAAGTGGTGACCTCTCTGGTGATTTTTGAACCAGGCTATGAGATATTGTAGAAAATTCTCTCTTTTATAGAGTGGTGCAAATAACCTAGCCTGTATTAAATGCTGCAGGATTTACGAGTAATTTCTATAGAATCCCTTTTCATTTCTGTAGAAAGCTATTGGTTTTCTCCTAATTAAATTCCATAAGACTTTCCCAAGTAGAACTGTATAAGGCACAAATCAGATGAGACATTCCATCTTTCTCTGTGTTATCTTGAGCTATTTAGCACTGGTGCTAGCCCTTAGCACTGTCATGAGTTTTGTTGAAAACAATGGAACTCATATCACCACTGAGGTCAAGAGCCAGTACCAAACATCTTGAGGACTGCACTGTCCATCCGTATCCATCTATATGTCTGCACCAGTACATCTAGGCTGATGCAGCAGTCTTTCACATGTAGAACTCCAAACTTACAAGTTCATTTTATGACTTGTCCTTATGGGTATGTCCTGTATCAATATTTCAATCTACCAGTTCCCAATCAATATATCCGTATTTCAAGCTGGAAAACAAAAAATCAGCATGAAAATGAAAATAGAAAGACAGACTGGAAGAAGTTTTCTAGGACCAGAGGTTGCCTAAGAAAATAGATGGAAGTTGACAGAAGATCGATAATTCAATGTCGGTATATTGACAAAAAAGTTTTTAAAAATGGTACCAGAAGTCAACATTTCGGGTCATCGGGTACAGATCAGTACCCTATTTTGTCAGGTCGATTTGGATACCTGTAATTCAATGGGTATCCCCCTTTTTTGCAGGTATTTGTTTCAGCTCTACATGGAACCTATCTACCTGCTAGCAGGATGAGAAAAATAAGTTTTGCTGCCAGAAGGATAGGATGGGAACAATGTCAGCCTGCAGGAATTTGCAGAGTCAGATTTACTTCCAGCCTGGAACTTGCATTGCTCCCGACTGAGTGTTGTTCTTTCCTGTACCAAAAGCCCCAGCCAGGAAGAGACTGGGGCTTGTGCTGTGGCCTGTCCTAGCTTCTTCCTGGCTAGAATTAAAATGTATTAAGTGGAATTTATTATTACATTTGATGTATATGCTTCTATTTTCCAAAAAAGGGACTCAGGGGAGTTTATAAAGATAAAAAATACAATATCAAAAAATACAAACACTCCAAAATCCCTCCTCCCACACCTTATTTCACAAAAAAATATCAAGACAATTAAGCAACACCAATACAATAAAAATACAGTTAGGCAGATCTGAAACTGCCTCAACCTCAACCCTGCAACCCTAAATGGCTGGTAAACCAGTATACACCCAACTACCCCTACCTTTGAACTCTCCAAACAATTGCCCCTTCCCCATATTTGCTATAAAAACCAAAACACACCCATGCACATAGTCCCACCATGGCATAAACCCTGCCCTCCTGCCCCCAGTGTCCCCAAACAGTCAAACACTCCTTTCCTTTCCCTCCTAAAAACCTCAACAACAACAAAATTCTCCTCCTCCTTCATATAATACCCATCTCTATGTGTATTATATGAAGCACCAGGCACAGCTACGCTGCCATGGAAATAATCAATAAGCATAGTTACCTCTGAATCCTGCGTGGTCCTTTTAAAGTTGTTCACAGATCTGTATGAATGATTGCTGTCAAGTACTTCGAGCTCTTGAATACTCAGACATCCGTGCATGAGCTTCATTTGTTGCACATTCCAACAAGGATGTAACTATTCAGACATTTGGCTGTTACTTAAGCAACAGGAATAAAAGCCCCAAGCATTTCCTGAGGATTAATGAGAGCCTGAGGAGAAACCATGGGTCATTAACCCCATTTGGTCATTAAACCCCAGGAAATGCCCCAGGCTGATGTCATTACAACAATTGTGCCTTTTTTTTTTTTTGGTTATTTTATTTTTTTAAGTGTCCTGACATTTTATTATTAGTACTGTTATTCTCTGAGCCTGTTCAGTCAGTTTGGGTCCATAACTGGCATGTCCAAGGATGACTGAATATTATATAAGGCTTGTAACACATTTGTAACATACAACTCTGGAAACGTTTGTAGTTATGGAAAGGGTAAGGTATCATTAAACAAGCTGAAAATGATTTCAGAATCTGCTAATCATAACACATTTTGGTAGGCGGTTCAAGGGTAAACCTGTAATGGCCAATTCCAGTCTCTTCTTTTTGTGGTCATTGACAATGGAACTACTCCCTCTCAGCACCAAAGGGGTGAAATCCAGTCTTCAGCAGAGGACCAGCACAATTGTGTGTGCAATTTCCATATGGAGGACTTAATAGGTGGGGTCCAGGCCTTGTGCAGCTCCCCACCTGCTGTGGATTTGATGTGCATCCTTTGCACAGTACCAGGACCTGTCCTACATGACCATTCTGAAGAGCAGCACATCTAGAATGGAGGCAAAGGGAGGGCGGGAGGAACAGGGAAGTCTCAGATTGGCTAGAGCAATCTCTGTGGTGATGCAGTTTCTCCCCTCCTTCACTGGCTTAGTAACAAAAGAACCCACCTAAAATAAAGCCTTTTTCAGCCCAACAGCTGTGGAGCCACTCTGTAGGCTTCCTTCAACATCTCCAATCACCAGCCAAGCTACTAGGACAAGAGTGTGCCCCCTACTGACATGAAATAAGTAACAGGAGTTTTAAAAATGTAAACGATCATGTTTCACAAAATGTTTCAACTTTGGTAAGTGAAAAGGAATACAAGATTATAAAAGTAAAAAAAACACAACAATACAAGATTATCAAATATACAAGAGCCAGCACATTCCTAGATGGCACATATGTTAGATGTGGATGGCGTTTATTTCAACAGTGCAGTAGCACCACATTGTTAAGGGTCAGTGAACATTTCCATTATAAAACACAGAAGCTGAGGTTCCAATAGCTTAGTAGTTACAAAAGTTGTAGAGATCTCTGAAACCAAAACAGCCTATCAAATATCTTTTAAAACCATTATGTAGTCTACCGACAGTCCTGAAGCTAGTTTAATAAAAAAATGTATCTGTAAACTGTGATCCATATACACTTCCAGTTATTCCCCTGGACACTTCTCTCACACAAAGGCATTGTGAAGTACAGAAACACACCCAGATGTTATACAAGAAGAACAATGGCATTTATCATCCAATGATGGTAATAAATGCTGCCACTTTACATGGCGCGATGATCAAAGGTTAATCTCTCTGCTGGACAGATCTGTTCAGGGCATAAATTAATTTGCCCAAACATGTGAACAAGCTGCCTTTGTACCAGCTGCATTTTAAATCAAGCTCACATATGTGATGGCTGACCTTCCCTCTACCTCCAACCATAAGCAGCATCTCCAGTGTAGGAACGTTACTTTCACATCTCACTTCAGAAAAACAAAAGAGCAGTATACCCACACAGGCTGTGATCTCCTCTGATGTCATAAACCAGGCAACAAAGGGGGGTAGCTCTAACAGGGGCAGGTAGTGCAGCTGCGCCAGGGCCCACAAACTTGGTGGTCCCACAGTTCTTGGTGCAGCTGTGCCCCCTGCCACTGGGGAGGAGCAGAGGGAGGTCCCATTCTATTTTCTGCACGAGGGTCCATTCCAACATAGCTACACCCCTGCAGGGTTAGACCCTTAATGGAACGCCTACAAAAACCCACCAGCTGTAAGAAATAATACTGTTAATTCAGTAGAGGTCATGTCACCCCATTGCTGAACCAATGCACATTTTTACACACACCTTAAAGTGCTGGTCTTTCAATCTTCTGGGTTTACAAGTCCACAAGTCAGTTCCGGATGCATTCTGCACACACACACTGCCCTGAGGCAGCCTAAAGTAGCCGTAGCTGTAGACGTGAGGGGCTGCCATGGAAACCAAGTGACCACAGATGCCTGGAGCAAAGCAGTTTACCAGGAGAAACTTTTACACACAAAATTCTGAGAGAAGTTCTATACAGAACTTCTAAGAGCCAGATGTTTAAGATCTGAGTGAGTGATTTAGACACCCAGACAGTTCAGGATGTAACAGCAAACATGCAGGAGAAATGTGTATGTAAAAACACCCAATGTCTTAACGTGATGCTGAAGTCTACTGTGATGCTCAGATGAGAGTTAACCCATGGCCTTGATCTCTCACTTTACGTGAGAAAAAAAAATGCATTAACCCCAGTGCTTGGGTAATTACAGTGCATTCTGCCTTCTTACAATTCTACCATAGTTTTGCTTTGGTAAAGCTAATTATCACTTCTCTCTGCTGAGTTGTGTTGCCAACACAGAACCACCACTCTGTTCCATCCCAAGGTGACAGCAATGACAGATAAGTTGTCCCAAACCATAGTTTGTAAAATATTTGTGGGTCTTTATGACTAAAAAGCGCAATCATTTGTTTTTATTGTGCTCCAGAAGCTGTTATACCAATGTATCCCCATCAGGAGACACAACAGCTTTTTCTGCTCAACACAAGACATGCTCCACCCACTATCCACCCATCCATTATACATGTTGCAGGGCTGCAGTGTTGCCCTATGGGTGCCCTGTAACATATTTAGTGGGTGTGGAGTGTCTTGTCTGAAAACACCCCAACTGTAGAAATGCTGGCCGGCAATTGTTGCCCCCAGTGGGTGCTATAGGAACTGGGAGTGCTCTGGGGCCCAACCACTTACTGCACAAGCCCCTAGCTCCATCACACACCATATGTTGTGCAATCATGAGGTCCTCCTTGCATAGTCAAAGCCCTGTTCTCCAACATGCCCCCACGTTGTGGAAGGGATGAAACCCTATGTTTCACCAGGCCATCCCATGTTGAGGGAACAGGGGCAGCTCCAACCTACCACAAATCTCAGTGCCATTTTGTGCAAACTCTAGAGCCCCTTTCAGCTGCTGGGGTCAACAGGTTTCCTGTACTAGTCATGGTTGGCAAAGTTTGTAAGGACATGCGCTTGCGACTTCTCAACTTTGTAAATGTAAGTCTCTCCTTCTGCTCCCCTCTCCTTCATTTCCCTCCCTTGTTGTCCAAGATTATAAGCCGACAGGGGCAGGGACCTGCTTGTAGTTAATGATAGTAAAGCCCAAGTACATTGCTGCTGCTCCTATGTAGATACTTAAAAACAAAACAACAACAACAACATACAACTAAGAGAGAATCCACACAGAGAAGTGTCTGGAGTGTGAGGAAAGATTTATGTCAGAGGGAAGATTGTGCATAGTGCAGCTTGATTGGGCAGAAGAGATTGGGGGTGAGGCAGAAGAGTTGGGGTTAGAGGTATGCCAGAGCTTTGAAATGGAGACTAGAAGGACAAGAATTGAAGTCTGGTTTGTGACAGAGGTTATTTTATGGATGTGCTATTCTTTTCAATTTCTAAGATTGCTTTTAAAAATAAATATATTAGAAAAAGGATTTTTTCCCCACTCAACTTCAAAATTAAGCAATGAGCTATTTCAAATTTAAATAAATTAAAATGTGAAAACTTTATGCAAGTGATATTCTGCATTGTCCCTCATTTTGATTTGTCATTGTCCCTTATTTAAAAATCTAGAGGTATACCTAAGCAGACAGCAAAAAGTCTGAGACACATTGATTGCCTATAAGCCTAGCCCAGAACAATAACCATTGATAATGGCTTGTGGTTTGTAGTTATCTCCTTCTCCTTGTCTCTTTAAACCAGGGAATACAACATATACCACAAGCTGAGTGCAAGATGGAGCAATTAAACCAGATGCTTGAAAGCAGTTTGAGTATACTGTGCTCAGAGCTGTCCATTACCACCACCAATATATCAAACTGTCATATGCCAATGGGAGACTAAGAACATAGGTACTGGAATTGCCTTGGCTTTTGTTATGTCAGGCCAGGAGCTGTATTTGTCCCTATGGTCCCATCCAGAGGTTCCTGCATCAGCTGCTTCCCTGGTGAAGACCATAAGCAAATATCGAGAGACTATAGTGTGAACCTTGAATAAGATTCACTAATAGGCTCTGGCACCTCTGTTAAGTGTAGGCATAAAATGGCCTCAAAGGGATAACAAATTACAGTCTAACAGCAAACAACCCATACACATAAGCCAATGTCATCTTCTGGACATCTTCTTCTTCTGCTTCTTCAAGGACAGTCCTTAATGGCATGCTATCTGGTGCCTTACCGTTAACCAAAGTTGTGGTCAAAGCATTATTTTATTTTTTTAATCTAATGGCAACTTGGTCCTTTCCAGTGTTCAGACTCCACCAAAGATGAAGGCAAAAATAGAGTTATGATTTGATGGCAGTATTTCTGGATGAGCAGTTTGTTTTTATTGTTAGGAAAAACAACCATAGGACATTAGTAATTAATTTTAACTCGTAAGGGAAAATCAACAGAGATGCTATTCTGTCAGTAGCAATGCTAGAAAGACTAGAGATACTTTCAGATATGAACCTTAACACAGCTTTAACATTTCTTATGCTGGATTGGCATCCATGCAGTCCTGCAACATGCATAAGAAATGTTAAGGCGGTGTTAAGGTGCATGTCTGAAAGTACGCTAGGACTTACACAGCACATCCATTTTCAGGTTTATTCATTCAATGCATCTCTCAGGAACTCATTATAGCCAACCTCAAGTGTTAAAAGTCATGCAGAAACCTCATCCTCGCCTCAAAAAAAGAAATGAGATTGGTTTAAAAATCACAATTTTTTTCCCCTTGAAATTAGATTCTTGTTATTTGCCTTCTGGCTTTCAAACCTTTACACTACACTTGGGTCATATTTTCAGAGTTTTCTCCATAACAATAAAGGTCAGAAACATACATTTTTATTTTATTTATTTATTTTAAGTAGAACTGAGGAGCTGGGACTTTGTTAAGAGCTCATGATAAAACCATACGCACTGGCAGCACTGAGAGCTAGTACTTTGATTACAAGGGAAATCACATTTCTAAATACAACCATGTGTATTTTTTGTCACTTGGCATATATTTCCTTTCCAATAAGATGCATATGAGTTCCTTGAAAAATGTCTGTACTTGTATGGCAAGAACAAGTTTCTTAATAGATTTCTTTCCCCTATTTAATTGATCTCCTCTCTTCCATTTCTTGCACAATTTCCATTGGCTCGGCGTTTCTAGTTTGTCCGTACACTGATGATACACAACAAGACGGTGGTGTATTTCTTCTCAGTGTATTTGTGAGGACTCTTTGTTGGAGCCAACTGAGCATCCTTTCATTTTCTCTCTTTCATGGCTTTCATAATTATTCTATTCACTGTCAGTTTCCATTCTCAGATCAGTATTGTCTTGCTTCTTTGGGTGCATCTCTAACCCTTAACACCACTTCTCCAGTTTTTTGTGTCTAATTAGGACAGGTTTCTTCATGAATTCCATCACAAAGCTGAAACACACACACACATGCACGGAAGCATGGCTGCCTGCTGTCAGTTCCTTGCCCTCTCTCTATTCCTTCCAGGAACAGCTTCAGTGGTAGCAAACAGTGCTGCTATGCTTCAGAGATGAAAGTGAACGTACATATGTGAAGCCCAAATTAAAATAGCAGCACATAGGATTCACGTTGCTAATTGTCACTTAGTGATAAAATGGGCAGCACACGATCATAATGTAAAAGACATAAAAAGGGCATTTTCTATTTTTTTTAAAAAATCCAACCACATACAGGTAGTAAATCAGAGAAAAGATTAGAAGCAGAGCAGATCCCCAGACTGTCTTGAAAACCTTCCCTCCCCTCTTCCCATCAACCTTATGGGAAAAGTGGGGAGATAAAACATAAAGAATCTTCTCCTCGTGTTAGCAGCTACTGCCAAGGTCAGGGCACTGGAACAGAATCACGTACATAAAAATTAAGAATCTCTCTGTCTGAGTTAGAGGGGGGAAACAATCTGTAATGCTATAACAAAATAAAGGATTTATACAGAAAAAAACATTAATTACAATAAATAAAAAACACAAATTTTATTTTCAGGCTGAAACAGAGTCCCATGAATAATGATATAGCAGCTATCCCAGAGACTGCTAAACAAAACACAGACCCTGCACTGATGTAAGCAGGTGGCTTATGGTTTCAGCCATAAAAAACAAGAGGGAGGCGCCGACATCCCCACCGAAAACATGAAGTACAGACAAAACAGGCTCAAGTCCCTCTGTTAATACAGTACCAACGTTAATTGAACCTCAAGGTTTTCTTTCAAGTCAATATTTCTGGAGCTTCCTGGAACAATAAATCTTGAAGTTAACCATAGTAGAGGTCAATCTCGGTCTAATATATGCTTTGTAATTCATTTAAAGTAGAGATCTAGTTTATAGATGGTGAATTATTCATGCAAGCAAACTATTAACGAATAAGTCAATATACCCACTTCTCAGAGAGAGATGCTATTTTTTTAGGACTAGAGTTGGGCCTCACTGATAAGAAAACAAGAATCTGCCCCAGCAAAATGGCAAGAGTACCCAATAAACATTCCAGGAGCATACCCACTCAGCTCTTTATCTTGTCTCACTTGTTAAATGTTTAAATATGGCCTGAATGCAGATACTCTAATTGTTGACTCAGGCATTCCTTTTGGGGGGCTGTTAGAGATGATCGTAGAAGAGCCCGATTTCCCTATTTATTCATACTTTAGCCAGAAAGAGCCAAGTACATTTTTAAGGTAAAATGCCTCCACTTCTTCCTTTTTGTTTTGGGAAAGGGGGAGGTAATAGCTTGCTGATGACCTATATCAATAATAAATTATTAGCAAGCTACCGGTGGAAGTTCAGAGGCAGAAAAGGCACTGAGGCTGCTTTTAGACGAGCGGGTCGCAATTGCGTGATCCGCTCACGTGACGTTTGAAAATCCCACAGGCTGGGATTAGACAAGACGTTTCACGTATTAAAGCCGGTCGCACATTCTTTTATAACCATGAACAACCCCCCCGAAGTTTCTTGAGAGACCATGAGGGGAATTCAGCAGGGGTTCAGCTAGTTGAAATGGGGCCTCATGGAGAAGCCAGAAGGTCCCCCCCACCCCAGTCTCCCTACCAGTGTTAGGAGACACACCTGCAGCCTCCCACTGACTCATGGGCCCTGGTGCAGCTGCATTGCTTGTCTCTATTATAGCTACACCTTTGAATGAGAGGAGCAATATCTCCAGCCTTGCTCAGGCCGCTTTTAGATGAGCGGGTCGCGATCTGTTCACGTGACTTTTGAAAATCCCACAGGCCGAGATTAGACTAGATGTTTTGGGCGTTAAAGCCGGCCGCACGTTCTTTTAAAACCACGAACTAAATACCGAGGCTGCAGGTGTCTCTCCCGACACTGGTAGGGAGACTGGGGTGGGGGTGGGGGGCGCATTCTGTCTTCTCCATGAGGGCTTTAACGCACAAAACATCTCATCTAATCCTGGCCTGCAGGATTTTCAAAAGTCCAGTGGGACCAATGGGTGGAGCAATATCTCTCGCCTCTAAATACTGGGTATTTAGTTCGCAGTTTTAAAAGAACGCATGACCAGCTTTAATGCGTGAAACATCTGATCTAATCCTGGCTCGCGGGATTTTCAAAGTCATGCAAGCAGATCACTGGTAAGGAGACGGGCTGGGGGGCGGGGGCATTCTTTCTTCTCCATCAGGATGCATTGCAACTAATGTGGATTTAGTTGGAGGTATTTCAACTCATGGGTATTTCCCATTTCAACTCATGGGTATTTAGAGGCTTGAGATATTGCTCCTCCCATTGGTCCACTGCTTCATTCAAAGATGTAGCTATAATAGAGACAGGCAATCCAGCTGCACCAGGGCCCAAGAGTCACTGAGAGGCTGCAGGTGTGTCTCCTGACACTGACAGGAAGAGAGGGTTGGGGGGCACATTCTGTCTTCTCCATGAGGGCCTATTTCAACTAGCTACACCCCTATTGAATTCCTCTCATGGTCTCTCAAAAAAATTGTGTCTGGTCACGGATGCCTAGCCCCCACATATCCCCGTCAAGTCGTTGTTGACTCACCACCACTGGCTCCAGACTTGCCTGTTGGGCCATTGCAAACAGTGGGGACACATCAGCAGAACCAATCACCTTTCTTTCTCTCACAGTTCAATTACAGGCCTGAAATCTCGGGAGCCTCAGGAGGAAGCTTCCAGCATACATACAAACACACCCCTTAGGCTCTTTGTGTTACAATCGTCCCACACCAGATCTGTTAGCCTTGCAGTAAGCAAGGAGGGTGTAACCATGTCTCAATTCTCCCCTGCCCACCTACTCTGGGAGACTGTGCAAACAGGTATGTAATGTCCAAAAAATAAAATGGACCCAAATCCAAAATCTAGAGCCCACAGATAAATGCAAGGGAGCTTTTACGCACTTGCAGTAGCATGTAATCAAACCATTACATTTTCCCATCAGTTGAACAAAATTGTTTGCAATTTTTCTCTCAATTCAATCAGCTTTAAAAAAAGGTCAAACAAGATTCATCAGATAAATTATTCACTTTTTTTGGTTGGCATAGGAATACGTTTTTCCACCACTTCTATCAATCTAGCCATTCAGATCAGGTTTTTCCAAAATGCCTGCTACTATGGTAGCTAACTGCAATACAAATCAGTTCATTTAGCATCCAACAAACATACACTTAGGCAATTGCTCAGAAGATATTTGCATTCACTTCTATCAAAACAAATCCATATCTAATTAAATATTTGGCCTTTTAAACAAGAGGAAATTTCCGTGATGTATGTCATTTTCACACGTGTGTTCCATGCCTGTTGCATGGGTATATGCACAGCAGCACTACTGTGGTGCGAGTTCACACATGCTACCAGGTGTGTGGGATCACCCACATGTGCTCCCATAGCCCCAGCTGGAGCTGCTGCAGGCGGATTGCTCACATCTGCTGACAGCAGTTCCCACTGGAAAGGGAGCAGGGTTTCCAAAAGCAGATGGGAAGGAGCTGCTTGAAAGAACATAAATAGTGCCATTCTGGGTCAAACCAATGGTTCATCGAGCCCAACATCCGGTCTCCAGCAGTGGCCACCTTCATTCACTTCACAGAAGCACGCAGCAGGTCATAATGGCGTCATCCATTCCCTGCTGTTCACTCCAGCTTCCCACAATCGGAGGTTGCGTCCCCTGACCTACGTGACTAATATGACCAACCTGACCAATAGAGGTTACATAATCTGTAGTGGCTGTTGCCATTGGAACAGCCACCTCAGGTTTGACATGTGTTCAGATCCAACTTTGTGCTCAAATGAACACAAAAGACACACAGGTTTTTATTAACGTAACATGCAAAACTTCCCAAAGTCTGGGGTGCAGTAATAGCAAACATTAGACAAATGGTGATGGATGCTAACAGACATAATGCTATTCCTTCTGACCTGTGTTGAATCCACCCATGTTGAATCAGAGACACAGTGGGGATCAACAAATGTTTACCTGATAGGTTTCCAGTGGATTCCACTTGGGTTGGAATTGCCCTGTTGTGCTATCAGGGGTTCTCTATAGAGTATGCACTCCCCCACATCACCCCCTTCTCTCTCAGGATCCTGAGTTAGAGGGAGATCTACACACACAGAGACACACAGGCTCTTGGCAGTCTCTGCAAGGGACCAAAAAAAGACCTTTTGGCTCACCAAATTGCAAGTAGCAGCACTGTCACTTATCATCCAGATGCTGAGAAGTCCCCTTTCTTTCCTGTCCCAACAGCCACTGCTGTGCATGACCAGAAGTAACTAACTATGTGCAATGACCTGCTCCTCATTTTCATCCACCGAGATTTGCAGGCAAAAATGAGAAACAAACATGAAGCCAGTCATTAACACAAGAAATTGTGTGTTTCTGATCTAAATGAGTATCTAACATTGGGTGTTTTCAGATAGAGGGGCTGCCCCAGTGCTGGCTGCTCAGCCCGCTTCATTGCTGCGTGGTCCATCCATCTAAGGTGCCCCGCCATATGTTGAAGTGGAGCAGGGACAGTCCCACCAGTGGCACTCTGGAACACCCTGGAACATCGCTAGCAGAGCGGGTCGGCCAATCCTGGTGTGCAGATGTCTGTCTGATTCACAGACCCATGCTACTTCTCCGCTTCCAGCCAGCTGGTGCCCCAGGCAACACTAGAGTTGCAGGTGCCAGTCTAGAGTGTCAGGTGATCATCACAACTCTATGGTGTATGGGGGGCACCACGCAGATGGATCGTGGGCCGGGGAACCCGCTGAGTCCGTCTGAACCCAACCCTCGTGGGACTGAACACAGGGGATCACCAGGGTGGACCCCAGGAGCAGCTCCAGGGCAGGCTGCCTCTGCATCCATCTGAAAACACCCATTATGTCTGTTACCACCTACTGACTATTTACTACAATCCCCATGGCTTACCTTAAATATCTTTACAGATAGTCTGCACCTCATTACGTTTTCTCCCAAATCTTTTGTAGCATGCTACTAATTTAGCTGATCTTGGCTTTTGGGTGCCACTGAGAAGTATTTCTAGGAGTTTTGATCCTTAAAACACTCCTCTGGCACAGGCCCCATTGAAGTGAATGAAGCTTGTACCAGTTAAGCACTTCGAGGCCTGGAGTCAATGTTTTTAAAAGAAAAGGAAAAAGAGAGCCATTTACAGAAACAAACAATAACTAAAGGTTTTGATGCAAATGAAGAAATGGACAAAAATATAAATTCTGTGGGAAACAGAAGAAGAAAATGAGGTTTTAAAGTATTTGGCATCACAATTTATGAGAACTAAGGAAGAGTCATGGTTGTAGCACATTTGCAGTAACAATAGTTAAAGGCTGAGATGTGTTAAAACATATGCCACAGAAACATTGCTTGCTGGCATGAGTGGTTTTGAATAGGCAATGAAGATTTTCTGCCCCTCATTGGACATCTGAAACTGCCATTAATGTTAAAAGAACTTAGCAGTCACATCAGCAAGACAATAAAACTGCACCTGCCAAATGCTGACCAGACATTAGAGCAGATTTAGTCAATTAGCAGAGTCCCCCATCCAGCCATTGGACCTGCTTGCACATTTCAACTGCCAGAACCTGAACAGAGCCCTTTGTGGTTTGTAGAGAGCTGTTTTAGCAACACTGCTCTTAATCAGTTAGAGAGGCCAGGGAATGAGAAATCAGACTTAGGCCACTTTCAGACATGCCCCCCCCAGCATATATTCTGGCTGCAGGAGAGAACGTGCAGCCACGATATGCGTGGGGATCAGCTGGTCTGAAAGCCCAGTCCCCGCGCGGCTTTGCCGGCAAACACCTGCAGGGATGCAGAGCTCGATTTCCTGCTCTGCATCCCTGTGTGCCGCTGATGACAACAGGGAGCATGGCACTTCCAGCAACAAGGGGAGCATGTAAACACTCCCTGCACCGCTTTTCTCTCAACGCGGGACTCAGGAGGCGCTTTTCAGTGCCTCGTTTAAAAGCGGCCTTAGAATTTGTGGGACCATGGTGAAGATAAAATGCAGGGCCCTGGTGGCTCAACTCTCTCCCACCCACTCAGGGTGGGACCCTCGAGATCCTACTGCACCCTGCCCTGGTGAAAGCAGGGGCCACTGCAGAGCCCTCAGAAGGAAACAGCAGGGCCTGGAGCAGTTACCTCAGGTCAGCCTGCAGTAAGGCTGGCCCTGCTGAGACATAAGGCCTAGGGATGGGCAAATGCAGTTC
>QEPC01015474.1:6127803-6144508 GCA_003113815.1 Sphenodon punctatus | reverse complement strand
GGTACTGAGGGATATCAGACCGCCTTGAGTTTACTTTACCTAAGTTAGGAATAGTCTAGGTTGACAGGACCCGGAAGGGCGTAGCCCCTTCCTCCCCGATAAGGCTAATAATAAACTATGGTGCAGCCTGATTTACTCTACAAAACGGTGTTCGTGTCTTCTTTCAGGGTGGGGGACAAGTCCCAGTTATGTCCCTACTATGCCTGCCTCTGGGCCGCCCCCTATGCCCACCTCAAAGCCACCACCAATTGGTCCTGCAAAACTGGAAGCATGCAGTAATTGGCCAGTGAATGTGTCTGTCAGTGTGTTGAGTTACTCCCCATCCTCCCTCCTACAGCTTCCCTCCACCTGCCATGCCAGGTGGCTGCCTCTGACTGGCACTGCATATGCTGCTATTTATCTGAATAATGGTCTTCCAGGGAACAAATTCAATTGTTTATAAAATTGGGGCCCTTTATCACATTGTCCTGTAATTTGGAACAGATGACAGGAAAGGTGTGAGATACATTCCTGTCAAATGTCTTGTAAACAGGATAGAATATAAAAATGTTATAGCTGGAAATGCATTTCCAAGTTAATAGCTTATAACATCAGTACCCTTTACCCAATCTTTCTGGAATTTCGCAGGATTGGTAGTCTTGGGGACGGACATAATATTCCCAGGTTTTGTGAAAATTGAACAGACTATAAAGAAGTTGTATTCAGGAATGTGTATGGAGCTTTGCTTAAAAATCACAACATTCAATTGCTTATAAAATGAGTTCCTTGTATCCAATCTTTCCAAAATGTGATTCACATAGCGCCCTCCATTGGGGGTAAAATCCCCCAAAGTTTCATCAGAATTGAATAAGAAACAAAAACGTATAGCCAGAAATACATTTTCAGTGTTTTCCCATTATTTCAAAAACAAAAATTAGTTTTTGTTATTCTTATTTTTTGATTTTACAATACCTAAAAAGAAATGCAAAAATTTCATTTTCGTTATCATAACAACAAAAATGAATTGCATACCCCTAGTCCACACCATACACTACTGAAGTAGGAGCTAGGATCAATAAGATGAACTTGTTTTTAGATGGTTTCACTTCAGCATAGACTCTAAATTAGGGTTGCCAGATATGCAAATTTTAGAGGACACACACATGAGAAATACAGGTTGCAGGGCTCCATTGGCTCCATTGTAGCCCTGAAACCTGTATTTCTCATGTGTGTGTCTGCTAAAATTTGCATATCTGGCCACCCTACCCTAAATATAGATTCAGACCCAAGAATGTTTGTAGTGCACAAACAGAACCTTTGAGTCTAATCTAGAATGCATGCAAGTATCCTGATAACAGGATACCTCAGTGATTACTGAAAATAAGATGCATCTTAGCTTTCAGTTTTCTTTTCTTTCTTTTTTTAATTATGTGGCTGCTCCCAGATACTCCTATCCATCTGGATAACTGCTACTCAGCTGCTCGGTATGGCTGCTACCCATTTGGCTAGCAGAAAAAAGTTGGTTGTAGCTTCCTTCAAAGTACATCAATATAACTCATTGATCATCCAAAGGGAGGTTTTTCTAAAGTAGCGTGACTTTCTTCTCCACCAGCCTTAAAAATTAAAACATGCTGCCTTCCCATGCTTTCCTGATCTAGAAGTAAAGAATTAAGCCTAGTGCCAAAATTTGGATCCTCTGCATAGGAATAGGAATACTATACCAGTTTTTTGGCATTCGTCAGCACTTTCGTATCTGCTTAATGTAAAAATAACCACCACCAACAGCCGATTGAAGCACAAAGCCCTATAGAAGAAGGGCCAAAACCAGGTCTGAAAAATAAATGCCTGAATCTCTATGCAGTCTCCTATACGTTGTTGTGTTCTTGTTAAAGAAAACACTCTAAGGAATACACATACAGTTTCTGCAGTTCTAATCTGTGCAACTTTATTAGCTGGTTGTTCCATCCAAGGTTTTCGCAAGTCAAGTTTTGAGATTCAGAATCCTTCAACAGAGCCATATCTTCAAAAAGATAGCTGTATATCAGTAGCTGTAGGTACTTCTCCACAATTCCCCAAGCACATATCTTTTATACATGTAATATACATCTGAAGAAAGTTCTGACTTTTAAATAGCTCAAAACTAAAGGGGTTTGATTTTTAGGCTTTTAATTTCAAGCACTTAACAGGGCTTCTTTCTGTTAAGGAATCAGGATACAAGGTCTACAGACCTGACAGCTATGGAATCTTATAAACCAACCTCCATAATCTAGCCTTGAAATCACAGCAATTCTCCAAATCTAATATCCATTACAAGGCCAGATCAGCCAACATTTTTCTTTTTGAAGAGAAAAGTTTCTTTTCCTAGAGTAATGGTTTACCAACTCCTTGAAAGATTATTTCATCAACAATTAACCTATTAACCATTGCCAGAATTCAAGTATATTTTTTTCAGGTTTGTACAACAAGGCTGTTAAGAACGTAAGAAGTGCTATACTGGGTCAGACCAATGATCTATGTAAACCAGTGTCCTGTCTCCAACTAGGGCTGAAATGAAAATCAGAATGATTCACCGCAAGATCTCAAAAAAATCTCACAAACAGTTTGAGATCTTGCAAAGTGTCTTGCCCCATGTGAGAGGGAGGACAGACATGGGGTGGGACATGGGGGAGGGTATGGGATGGGAGAGTTTTTGTGCGTTGAGTATGGAGATGGGTGTTTCCTCACCTGCCTGTTTGATTAATCCACCTCTGGGGGTGCTGGGTTTGAGGAACCCTTTGTGGCTACCCATTCTCCTGGACTCTTTTGGGCCCCTTGGTTATTGCCATTGTTAGGGATTGGGATTGACAACTGAGAGCTGGAGGGTGGAGGCTTGTGGCATGGGGAGAGAGAAGGGGGCAGCTATTGGGGTTGTTCTACCTCACTTTTTCATCCAATCCAGGTCCTGCAATATTGGTGCTTACCTAGTGCCTGGCTGCTGTTGGGGACTGGATGAGGGCGATCCAGTTGAAGCTGAATCCACACAAGATTGAGGTGATGAGGGTTGGCCGGCCTTGTGACCTGGAGGGGATTGGGACTACTGTTATTGATGGAATCCAGTTCCCTCTGGTCAATCAAATTTCAGGTGAGGACTGGAGGCTGCAGCTTTTTCTTTCTGGTTCAGATCTGGCTCTTGCATCTGGCCCCAATCATCCAAGATTTCATCATCTCAAGCCTAGATTACTGCAATGTGCTCTACATGGGGCTGCCCTTGATGACTGTTTGGAAGCTGCAGCTGGTGCAGAACGTGGTGGCTCACTCCTTTCAGGGATGAGACACCGAGAGCACGTTACACCAGTGCTATGGCATCTGAACGACCTCCCTATAGCTTTCCTTCCAGGCACAGTTCAAGGTGCTGGTTTTAACCTTTAAAGTCCTAAATTGTCCGGGCCCCACATATCTGAAAGACCGCCTGTCCTTTCATGCCCCATTGCAGCCTCTTTGATTGGCTAGGAGTGCACTTCCATGGGTACCATCTGTTAGTCTTGTCTATACAAACAGAGGCTTGCAGGAAGGCGTTCTTGGTTGCTGCCCCCATGTTCTGGAACTCCTTTCCCCTGCAGGTTCATTTGAGCCCTGGCCTGAGCATCTTTAGAAGGTGGTGTAAGAATTTTCTGTATGAAAAGCATTTGGAAGGTGGAAATGGGGTAGTTTTGTTGAGTGGCTTTAGGATAGAGTTGTGAGGGGGAGTTGGGTGTGGGGAATTGGGAGGTGGTTTGGAGTGGATTTGGTGGGGAGTTGTGGGAGAGTTGGGGATTTTAGGGGATTTTTTTTTGTATTTGTTTTAATATTTTTATTGATTTGTGAGCTGCCCTGAGCTGTTGGGAAGGGAAGCATATGCATTTAAATAAATGAGAGCCATTGTTGTATTTATTATGGGCCTATCCTCTAAGAGATACCCTCTAAGGCTGTTAATGCTTTCACAAACCAGCTATTAGCCATACAACTGACTTATTTAATAGAAAAGTTACATTTTTGCTTGTCCCTTTTTTGTGAGAGCAGACCTATGTTAGGTATAGGTAGGCTTTGGAGACACAAGGAACAAGAAATCGCTTACAGTTTTATTCATGTAGAAATACACATTTAGGTTAATTTAGGGTTACGTGATCACAGTCAATCACCGTGGATTCAGTGTGGTGGTTGTGATTGCGTGAACGTCTGTGAGAGCCCTGCCAGATGTTCACCACAGTGAATTCCTGGCGGGGTTTGCAGCTAACCACGATTCTGGAGGTGAGGCCAACCTCACCTCCAGAATCGTGCTTAGCTGAACCACCATCAGGAATGGGGCAAAAGTAACATCTGTTACCTCGCCCGTTCCTGACCATGGCCCAGGCTGCAGTACAGGATCGGGCGCAGCGGCCTGTTTGGCCACTGTGCCCGCCTGTCTCCCTGATGGATCCCGGTCCAGGGTTCCACGTGGTGGGCGGGGAGGCCCATCACGTCTGAAATTACCCTTAGTGTCTTGCCCTAAATACAAGAGTGTTGTTGTTGTTTTTTAAATCAAAGTATTTTCTCAGTGTGATCTTCAAATTGTTTAGCAAAAATTCTAGTCTTTATTACTGACCCATTCAGTTCAATGTGACTTACATCAGCGCTGAGATTAAGGGTGATTTCAGAAGTAACGCGTTCCAATTCACCACAGTGAATCCCACCCCGGTGTGAACGGATTCACCGCAGGCTGTGGTGACATGTGCGGCCCCAACAGAAGTGACAGGATTGTGACCAGCGCCTGGGGGCAATCAGAGAGAACATGGGCCGGGGGAACACAACAGACATGCAGTGGAGATGTGGACTGTGGTTCGAACCCCAAAATACACCGCAGCTGGGGTCAATTCCTTCCACCGTGGCTGCGGGTTTCCGTTCAGAAGTTACTTTTCATTCACCCCTGCCGTGGTGACTATTCACCACACTTCTGGACCTCCTCCTGCCCCAACCTCATGAAGCACGATTAGCTTCACCCTGGGCCGCGTTTGACTGTGGTGAACATCTGGATGCGAGCAAACAGATATGCATGGCGCTTTCACCACCCTGGGGTGGGGTGGGGTTTAACACACACCCCACCCCAGGGATCACCCTACCTCCCCACCCAGGGATTGCCTAATGCCATTGCCATGCCATTGCCATGAGCTCCGGATGGCGGCGGCGGCAGTCCGGCAACTTCAGTGCTGGCTGTGGCTGCCAGCTTCAGCACGCTACTAGGCCTTCCTGGGAACTTCCAGAAGTTCCCCGAAGGCCTAGTAGCATGCTGAAGCCAGCAGCCACAGCCAGCGCTGCCACCGCTGGACCGCCGCTGCCGCCGCCCAGAGCTCAGGGTAGGCGATCCCTGGGTGGGGAGGTAAGGTGATCCCTGGGGTGGGGGGGGGGTTAAACCACCCCCACCCCAGGGATCAGTACAGTACCAGTACTTACCTGCTGCTGGTGCTGACTCTGGGTCGCTGGCGGCGGCCCGGAGCCCAGCACATTAGGGGACTTAGGGGGAAAAATTTTAAAATCCAGGCTGGGCAGGGTGGGTGGGGGGTGTCCCCCCCTTCCACCCACGCAGCCTGGACTCGGGGAGGGAAAGTGTTTGGTGACTTTTCGTGGGTTTTTTTTTACACTGCGGCCATTCATTTGAATGACCGCAAAAATCCAGCACGGGGGATCCGCTACTGGACCCAATAATATCGGAATAATCCGATACTGCCAGTACACCAAAATACCGGCAGTATCGGATACCGGATGATACGATAGTCCCACCCCTAATATTTAGCAATACTAATAAAAAACTTTGTTTCTTAAATATACAATTTTTGACATTGCTTTGAATTGAATAAACAAATACTACTTCTGTGCTATTTCCAATTGACTTATTTTCCTAGAGTCTACTCTTTGATCTTGATACATCATAGTATAGAGCCCAATGGATCTGCGCAGTCTGGCTGTGTTCTGTCAGCACAGAGGCTAAAGCAGATACTGAGCAGTGGGCAGAATGGTGAGTTGGCTTGCATCCTCCTCCTTTCCGCAAGGGGCAAACTCCATCCTAACAGCTGCCATATGTGCTTCCCTGATGTCTGTATGCGGGAAAGGCATCCTTGCTCCCCAGAGTAGCAGCTAGCGAAGATGAATGGTTCATAGAGACAGCTGCAAGCTGCCATCTGTAAAAGTGAAAGGATGGGGCTCACTACCCTGCTAAACCTCCATGGTAATCTGATGGGAATATTTTATTTGTATTTATTTATTAAAATGTATACCCTGCCTTTCCCGATAGCTCAGGACAGCTTACAGAAATAAAAACACAGAATATTTTTTGATAAAAATAGAATAAAATCTCCTGAAAATCCCTACCCTCACTCAAAAACCCACTCACCCAATCCCTATTCCTGCCTGCTAAATGCTTTGCCAAAAAGAAAAGTTTTGTACTGGCTCCAGAATATGCTTTGGCTTAGGCTCTGGTGGATCTCTAGAGGAAGGGAATTCCATAATACTGGGGCAGCAACCGAGAATACCTCTCTGCGGGTCCTTGTTGTATGGACAAGATTGGCGGGTAATACCCACAAGAAAGCACTCGGCCGACTGCAGGGGTCACAGCAGAGCATGGAAGGACAGGCGGTCTTTCAGATATGTGGGGCTCAAGCCCTTTAGCGTTTCAAAGGTCAAAACCAGCACCTTGAATTGTCCCCAAAAGCTATAGGAAGCCAGTGCAGACTGCAGAGCACAGGTGTAATGTACTCACAGCAACCCACCCCCAAAAAGAGCTGGGTCACTGTGTTCTGCAGCTTCTAAACAGTCACCAAGGGCACCCCCACATAGAGCAAATTGCAGTAGACTAGCCTTGAGGTAATGAAAGCATGGATGATGGTGGCCAGGTGTGAGAGCCAGTGTGGTGTAGTGGATAGGGTGCTGGACCTGGACAGTCAGCGTTCAAATGCCGCTCTAGCCATAAACTCACTGGATGGCCTTGGGCGAGTCACAACCTCTCAGCCTCAGTTCTCCATCTGTTAAAAATGGGAATGTGTGTGTCTCCCTGTGTTCCCCTCATCATTGTCCATCTTAGATTGTAAGCCCAATGGGCAGGGACCTGTCTCCAAAATCTGTGACTGAAAAGTGTTGCATATGCCTAGCAGCACTATAGAAATGATTAGTAGTAGTAGTAGTAGTAGTAGCCAGATCTGAAGCAAAAGAAACAGCCACAATCTTCTCACCAGATGGAATAGGACAGAAATTGTCACTGGGTGTTTTCAGTCGAGCAAGCTGATGGGTGGAGGGGCGTGTGTGTGTGTGTCCATAGCTACTTCATGGCTCTGCCACAGAGCAGGCACTCACTGAGGGAGTAAATCCAATGGGTCGCTCCCAGTGTGGCTGCTGTGGCTATGGAGGCAGCTGCTGCATAACTGACTTATCTGACATGGCTGACTCCCGTTTTCCTGGCTTTACTCCATGAGCAGTGGAGAATGGGTGTTCCATGGCTCGCTGGAGCATACATTCAGCTGCCCCACCTTCAGACGGGCAGTTGGATCTGTGGCTCACGGGTGACCAGGCCGAGTAGCATCTTGTCTGAAAACACTCCCTGAGCTCCTATAGCTGCCTACTGAATAGAGAAAGCCAGGGTTTCTCTCCTTACTTCATAGGTGCTACTGTTACTTGAGAGATGGACAGACCAAGGAGGACCCTGTGAAGCGAGCTTGGAGTGGTGGTTTGCCTGTGTATCCAAGACCACTGGGGGCAATTTTGTGACTCCAGCCCTACACATGTAATTCCTCCACCTCTGGTATACTGGAACAGAGCATGGGAAGCCACAGCAATACTGGACTGAAATCTTGCGAAGGAAAGAAAAGTGTTTTGGTGTGAGAGTTGAATTATTAGAAACCAAACTAAAAAAATGAACCGGGCATATCTATATGAGACTGCATATAGTCCCAAAGTGGTGTCCATGGAATACCCATTCCCATGCACACTCTAAGAATTCCACCATAAATTTAATCAATTATCCTTCTTTGCCCCTTAGTTCATTGGCCTCTGCCTTTCTTTTAACTCCTCTTCCTGCCAAAATATCTCACCACAGGTTCCTTTCCTGTTGTCCCTAGCACGGAGCTCCTTTTCACAATTTTTTGTTGTCAGCCCATTCTTCATAGTTCTGTATCATTCCAACATGGGGTATATGACTTTTTTTGCACCAAATTCTAACCCGTAACTTTGCACCAATGAGGTTCTGCCCTATGGGACTACAGTATATCTTAGTATCTTTTCTGCACTTAATGGACTTTGCCATTTTTATACTATGTAAGTAAAAATATTGAATTTTTTAAAAACAAAAACAAATTGAACCTACCAAGCAAGCACTGAATGAAAGTATTTCTTTTCCTCTTAACAGTAGTGGTTTCCTTAATGAGTGCAGATGGCTGGGTTAGCAACTTGAGAACTACTTCTGGTTTTATCTCACATGCCTTAAGTTGCTTGGATCAACATATCCCTCCCTGCTAGATCGGACAGACTTCCAGTTCCATTTCTATACTGACCTTTTGCTCTTGGCTTTTGCTTTTTCTACATCTTTATCCATATAAGGATATTGTTGTGGACAACTTTTCTATGAGAATTATAGAAACAGGCATTCAATTCAGGAAATTCGATGGCCTTTGTTCTTTAGGCCACTTCTTGGCCTTTAATCCAAGCTGATATTTACTGAAAATAGTTACTGTCCAATGGTTTTAACTGTGGCTTCCTGGTATGGGAAATAAGTTGTCAGTTTCTCAGTCCATTTCAAGGTACACAGATCTCTAAAAGCAGAATCACAGTCTCTGCTGGCAGGCTTGCTTCCCAGCATGGGTAGCTCCCAGCATGGCCACTAAGGAAGGAATGGGTATTGAGAATGAACTACTCTCTTAACTGATAGAAAAGTCCTCCTTAAAACAGGTTCAATGTTAAAGAAAGGAAACGTCTGCAGTGTTGTTTCCTCAACCAACCAGAAAGAAATTTGGTTGGTTGGCCAGAAAGAGATATTTAACACTCCCAACAGTCACCTTATGCAGCACAGTTGCTGGCTTAATATTACAACTATTTTGACACTTTTGGTGGGGGTGTGGGGAGTGTTCTTGTGCCTATTTTAAAAAACAGCGGTATTTGCTTGCTGTGGTATTGTAATACCCTCATAATCTTCAACCATAATGTCAATAAAACACCACTGACATTGTAATGGCTCACATTACCATATCATTATAGATGTGGAAGTCAGCCCCATATACTTCTACCAACATCAGTACTGGTGCTGCACCCATTAAGATGTCAGTGGCAGTGCAGAGAATCACCATTATAAGCTTAGTCAAGATAATAAAATGGTGTGAAAAGTAACTACTGGGCCATGCTTAGCAGATGTTTCCAAATATAAACCTCTCAGCAGCTTAAAAATAAATTTTAGATTAGCTCAATGCACCAACATGCACCGAGAACGGCAGTTAATGTCAGCAACAATGTTAACCCTTTCTCCTTAGATATTTATTTTTTAAAACCTGGGGTGCTAAACGTAGCATCTGAAACCCTACAGAGAGGTAGGTCTATAAAATTTAAATTAGAGCACTTGGAAAGAAAGCACCAAATATTGCTGTCAGTGACAACTGTAAAGCACTATCCCTTTCTTTTAATTGTAATAGAAATGTACTGGAGAGCCTAGGACTGTGGTATGCAAATCACTTAGGCTGCGTTCCCACCTGCAGCGGCAGTGGCGGCAGCAGGAGGGGCAAGGGAAGACGTGACAGCGCGGAGGAGTTGGCCGATGGGAAAAGAGCTGGTGTGAACGGGGATCTGCTGTGGCTTCTCTCTCGCATGTCAGGATTTTGCGCCCTGACATGTGCGAGAGTAGCCGTGGCAGATTCCCCATTCGCACCGGCTCTTTTCCTGTTGACCAGTTCCTCCGCGCTGCCACGTCTTCCCTCACCCCTCCCACCGCTGCCACAGGTGGGAACGCAGCCTTATTCTGGAGTAGTCCAATTGGCTAATTCATTTGAGCTAGCTAATCGTTTTTAGTGGCAAACACACATTTGTTTGTTATATCTGTATGTGCAAACACAGTAACTGAAAGACCACCCCCTTCCTCATGTTCCATTGCTGCCTCTGAGGTCAGCCAGAAGCACCTTCTTGCAGGTACCATCTCCTTGCCAGGTTTCCAAAACAAGGGTATGCAAAGAGGCATTTTCAGTGGCTGCCCCACGTTTATGGAACTACCTCCCCGAAGCACGAGCCTGTCCATTTTCCAGAGGCAATGCAAAAACTTCTTTTTTTCTTTTGGTCAGGCATTAGGCAAGCAGGAGTAGGGCTGTCAAGTAGGGGTAGGGTTGTAGGTTTTATCTGTTTTTGTGGGGATGTTTTAATGGCTGGATTTATTTTGTTTTTGTGCATTGTAGCCTGACATGAGTAAGTTAATAAATAAATGAATGAATAAATCAAATTAATTAAATATCCCACTAATACCACTATGCATTTGCTATGGATCTTCCTCAGTTCAGATCTTGTGGGCACAAACCAGGTAGCAGGTACTGAAATGCACCCACTGGACATCTAGAGATTCACGGCATCCTACTTCTTGTCATTGATCATCCAGAGGACTATAGTGACATGGATTTTTGTGAAGAGACAATGTAGTTCCTGCTTATATTTCTGCTGAGTGGAGGGTGGAAGAAAGAACAAACAAGTGAGAGAAGGGACTGACTGCAAGGAAAGGGCACTTTCACAGTAGGATTCTTTTTGGAATTAAGCTTTGCCCACACAGTCCCAGATTTTTCTATTCTAGGACTACTAGTCCTTTGCCAGCCTGAAGCTGTCTTCTCTCTCCTGGAACTGGGTGCATTGCATCAAGGGAAACAGGTGGGAGGCGAGGGACTATCAGGCAGCTGCAGCCACATGGTGGCATGAATACCTGTCCAGCTGACTAAATGCCAGGGATGACATCATTGATTTCCACATGCAATGGATTTGCACATATTATTACATCTGATAATACCTATTGATCTCAAAGAGCCTATTTCAGAGTAAGTGGTTTGAGGATTGTATTTCAGAGCAAAATTGATTCCAAAGAAAATAGAGAAACACCTAGGTTGTACACACCAGGACCCTATTTATTACCAATGAAGCCAGCCAAGAATACCCTGAATATAGGAGCTTATATTCCAGCACTAACACAATTAGTTGCATTCAGGTTTAACCTTAATATAATTCCAGCTCTTCTCAGATTAATCTTTTGCATCAGATTTGTGAAAGCAATACAATACCAGAGAGGCTAATAAAGAACAGTTAATAGAGTTGCTGGCAAGGAAAGGGTTTGCTTTAATTTGAAAAATACAGGTGACCGACATCGCCTTGCGTAACTGAGAGAAACCCAGGATGCCAGAATACACACAGCAACCTAAGTACACTAAAATAAAAACACTAACTGCAATAATAGCATTGATATTTATGGTCATTACTCTCACAAAGGTATTGGAAATGTGTGGTACAACTGTAATTATACTACATATTCAACTTGGATTGCTTAACCTTTTGGTCTAGTACATAAAAATGGAAGGTGACAGTGAAATTTCAACTATAATAAAATTCAGATAAAGAATAATACAGATGCTACCTTTGTTTTTCCCCTTTGTAAAACAGAATGTCAAGACCAGATGTAGTTCCATCACTTATGTTAGTGATCACATGTTCATGCAGGTAGCTCCATGGGACTCCTTGCCTGACTATGGGATTAGTCCCGCCTGATCTCAGCAGGACCATCTGCAATTTGAACTCTTCTGCAGAGTTGTATGTCTTTGTGGGACTGAACAGTATGGGCACAATCCTCCATCCTGGAATAAAAGTCAGTGGCTCAGTTCTCATTTACTTTAATGGAGAATTGTATCCTAAATGTTCACCAAGGTGAGTAGAAGCTCCATATCCTGTCTTGTAATTTAAAATGCTCATTGCAGTGTAGAGGCAGAAAGTGACTAATATACAGCCCATAAGATCTGGATGCAGATCTGGACTAAATATTCAAAACAAAAAATCTGAGGTTTTGTTGTTGCAGGGTTGTTGCTTGTTTTTAACCTCATTACTTTTTAAGTCATTGAAAATATTTAAAATGTAAAATTCTAGTTTTTCAAGTGAGGAAATGTAGCTGCTGGTGGTGTTGCTGCAATCTTACATCACCAATTTCTACATTGTCTCTTCACAATTGTAGTTGGAAGGGACTACAAAAATCATAATTTCCTGACTGGCTGAGCCCAGACCATGTGGATAGGATAGCTAGCCAAACATTTTGGATTTATTTTTTTGCAAAGATAATACCTGTATTTTGTACAGTGACTCTCAGAACATATCATAACTCTTTTCGCCACCCATGCATCATTTTCTTTATATATAAGCAAAGCCAAATCCTATCTAAGTTTGTTCGCCATCTTGGTTTCTATAGGATATGTTAAAGTTACCCCTGGGATCGAATACGTAAGAATGACTATTTTCTACCATGCTTATATATGTGCACACAGATACATATACATGCAGCAGTATACATGTATAATATGGACAAAGTGGGCAGAGAAATTATTTATTTATTTATTTATTTATTTGCACCTTCTATTCCGCTCCTCTCGCCTCTGGCAACCCAGAGCAGTGCACACAACAAGAAAATAGTCACAACAATAAAATAAAATGCATATACAAAAATATAAAAATACAAAAATAGAATAAAATATAGAACAAATATAAATAAAGATTTATCAGTGCCGGGACAACAACCCCACTCAGATAAGCGGGCCTAGACCGTGTAGGGCTTTATAGGTCAAAACCAGCACTTTGAATCAGGCCCAGAAGACAATCAGCACTTAGCGCAGCGCACAGAGCACCAGTGTTATGTGCTCCCTGTGGCCTGTTCTCGTGATAAGACGAGCCGCTGCATTATATTGAGCTCCTATTTGCCTGTACAGACAGAGCAGGAGGCTGCAGGGGCAAGAGTTGTACTCGTGGTCATTTGACTGCACAATTTTTTTTAATATTCCCAATTTAAATAAAGAACTGAATCACAATTAAAAAATCTCACCTAAACTAACACCCAAGCCCACCCTTCAACTAAGCCCTATCTAGCAAGCAAGATTTATGAAAACAGAATTAGCAGCATGTCACTTTCCATGCTGTCCTGTTTATGAAGATATTTTGTGCACTATGCCTTTCCTTCTCCAATTCTATGAGTTACTCTGCAGTGGCAGGCACTAACATACTTATTTGCTGTTGAAAGCTAATGAAAAGATTTCACAAAGGCCCTTTTTCAAATGGACACACACACACCCTCGCCCACATATGCAGGTGCGTGTGTGTGTGTGTGTGTTTGTGTGTGCGCCATCCGTTTGAATGCTGTGGTGGGTGCGAGGTGGATGGGTGGGCATCCGTGAGAACACCACAGCTAATGGGTGGGGGGTGCATATGTACTCCCGCATAACACCCATCTCCACCCATCACCCACGCATGGAGCAACGGGTGCCAATGTTGGATGCTCCGTGCGTGGAGATGGGTGGGGGTCCGTGGGAATGCACCCCCACCCACCGTGCCACCCACCCAACTCAAAATACAATGTCCATATTTTGAATATGACTGCTTTGAAATCCATATAGATATGTGCACGAAATTCTAGTGCTGTTTATCAAGCACCCACTCATCAAATATATGCAATACAAAGAGAATAGGGCTTGTGGGAATTTCACTATGGATAATTTTAGACATACAATGATATTTAACTGAAGTGTTCAAGGTAATCCCAGTAAGAAGAAAAGTGCCTTTATTTTTCCTAAATCTTTGACACATGGATGCTGTATTCTTTGTAATGATTCTAGCCTTTGACATATTAGAAAATTCCAAATATTTAATGTATTTTACACTGCAAGGAATAGATAGAGACAAAGTAGTTCGGAGGATATCTTTTAGTGCGGACCCACTTCTGTTGGTGAGGGTATACTGCAAGGTATAACCTTTCTTTTGTGGATTTACCATTTAGGCATGACGCCCATTCACTTCTGACTAATGCAGACAATTCTGCTAATTTCCAAACCTGTTTTAAGAATCATTTATAATTCTGTGAAACCCAGAATATTAACATACAAGCATATAAACAATTGTAAGAATCTACATAAATCAAACGTGATTAACTCTATATTCTTTGTAAGACAGACTGTTCATTTCCCCACCCCCAATCCTAAGTCAATTAGATGTGTGATAGTTTGCAAGGGATACCACTAATGCCCTGACATCTCAAAGATGATCAGAGCTCATCCTGCAAGCCCTGTTAAGTGGCAGTCAATGCATTTGCTTTTTATCCTGCATACTATAGTTTGATGGTTCAAATACAGTTTTCATTTAAGCCAAGTGAAAAGTGTTCTTAGCAGGATTCCTGCCCCCCTCTCCATCGCTCCAGGCCTAATACACTTTTCATTTACGACTGTGCTATGCATGGAAAGTGCAAGACAGGAATTCTACTTTTGAACTGATCATCAAGAAGCTCTCCCCATCCTCCCCTGTAAACTCTCTGCAAGAGCACAGTACCTTTGCTTGTCAAATATATAGTGGAGTCTGCATAAGCCAAATTTCTCCAGCCATCGTAAAAAAAAAGGTTCAACTACTCAGAAATGCTACTTAATAAGGCCTTATAAAATGGACCTGGAGATGGAGAGATCAAGTTAGCACCAGATCTCTCCATCTCCGGTATGCTTCCTTCCCCTTAAAAGCAAAGATTCAGAGAAGACAGCAGGGCAAAGCGGTGTGCATGTAATACTGTCAGTTTTGTCTCTAGAAATCTTTTGTGGGCTGGAGACATGGAAACCTGGTGCTTACTTCAGCCTTCATGAGACTCCCAGAATCCACCTGGCTATCAGTGAGAGTCTGTATGTTCAGAGAAAACAAATTTTCCCTAACACCCATTTCCAAGCTTGTCGGACATAGGGTAAGGTCGCATGAGATGTTAACCCACATTGGACAACCTTACCCCACAATGCAGCTGACAGTCAAGACAGCGCTATTAGATGTTTGCCCACTTCTGCCCCGGGTGGGTGGCAGGCTGCTACATGATGTATCTACTGAAGTAGGGGTATGCACTTCGTTTTCGTTATTACCAATAATACCAAAATCTATAACAAATTGTGTGTTTGTTATTCATTTTGTTATTGTCTGGCAGTTATTTTTAGAGGGAAAATGTGGAAAGGGGAGGAGGGAGCAGATATCTCAGAACCATTTGGGAGGGAAACAGTGTTGAACTCTTGAACTGGGCCTGTGATGGAAGGGGTGAGCAGATAGCAAGGATCTGATGGATGTAATCACTGGGCAATGAGCAGCACAAGCAGGTTCCTGGTAGTCGCATGACACCCTGTGATTGCTCAATGCCTCCTGCCTCCCAGAACCAATCAGGGAGCTCTGGGGAGGGCACTGCATCCCTTTATATTGTCAGGGCCAGGCTGTTTGACTCTTGTTCTGTGTTAGCTCTTGCTGTGTCAGGTTATGTTTGCAGAACTCTGGTGATTGCACTAAAAATCTTCCCCAGCCCTCAGTATACATTACCACTTATACATGTCATATACCTTACCTTTCCTTATACCCCTTACATTTTATATTTTTCCTTCCCCTGTCTCTCCCCCTGTACATATATATAGATCTAGGTATAGATTAGATACATTATATAGATTAGATATATACCTCATTATTTTCCTTTTCCCTTCCCCTGTCTCCCCCTGTCTCCCCCTGTCCATATTATATATAGATATTAGGGGGGGGTTGTATATATATAATCTGTTTTATTATATATATTAGGCACACACCACACCACCACACAGCTAATTGAAGTTCTGTTTCCATTGACAAAAACAGAAACAAAACCAAAACCGAAAATTTCAAAGTTGTAAATGACACAGATAACAAAAAATGAAATTTCATTAATAACGAAAACAAATGTTTTTAATAACAAAAATGAAAACAAAAAACGACATGGCTCCCTGGTGCACACCCCTATTAAAAAAAAGCCAGTGGTGCATCCCGTGTTAATGTTATCCCACATGGACCAATATGGAGTAACAGGCCACCTTTCATCTGGTCAGCCTATGCAGCCCCACAAGGTGAGGTCTGAGAATTGGACCGGAGAAGCGCATGTGCTCTCCTCATCTGCTAAACAGCTCATTAGGGGAGGGGGGCCCTGTTTAGTGGGCAGGAAGAGCGTGTATACTCCATCCCCCCACCCCCCAATCAGCTGTTTAGCAGGTGGGGAGAGCACACATGCTCCTCGACCTCTCCCTGAATCAGTTGTTTAGTGGGTGGGGAGAGCGTGCATGATCCTAACCCCACCCCTATCCCTCGCCAAAAGCCTAACGGAACAGCCAAGTCTTACATACACGCCGAAATAGCAGGAGAGTGGGAGCCAACTGAGCTTCCTTCGGGAGCGAATTCCACAGCACAGGGGCACCACTGAAAAAGATCTAACATCGGTGGCCACCCGCCTCGGCCGGGGAACCTCCAAAAAGGCTCCCACGGACGATCTCAAGGGTCGCACGGGCACATGGGGAGTGAGGCGGTCCCGCAGATAAGCAGGGCCCAGGCTGTGAAGGGCTTTAAAGGTTAAAACCAGCACCTTGAACCTGGCCCGGTGCTTTATAGGCAGTCAGTGCAGAGCCTGGAGCACTGGTGTCATGTGCTCCCTGCGACCCGCCCCCGTAAGGAGACGGGC
>QEPC01015474.1:6092807-6107705 GCA_003113815.1 Sphenodon punctatus | reverse complement strand
TTGAGGAACACCAACTGAGAGGGGGAAGGAGGAGGAGGCGGAGTTGGAGAGAGACACATTAAAGGAGCGGTCAGAGAGGTAGGAGGAGAACCAGTTATGGACAGAGCCACAAAAGCCAAGGGAGTGAAGGGAATCCAGCAAGAGTGAAGGGAATCCAGCAAGATGTGCTTCCTTCAGTTCTTCCCTCCAGACTGCCACTGCCTTGGTATAACAGAACCTTTATATAGGCCTATACTTCAAATCTCTGGACTGGATTAAAGGGCTAGTACTCATTTTCTCATAAAGACACAATTTTGTGGCTAAGCACTGCCACAGCTCCCTTTCCCATGGGTGCACACCCGTCTCCACACACACAGCCTTTTCTGTTTTGTCAGATGGCTCCATAAGTAAGTGATGGGTGGAGGTGGGTGTGTGCCAGGAGCACACACACACACACACACACACACACACACACACACACACACCACCCGTGGTGTTTCCACGGATGTACACCCATTCCCCCACCCGCCCACACACCCAGCAGGGGTGGGGGGGCATTCATGTAAAAAAGGCCTACATCTCACCACACAGATATACACAGGTGCCAAAAGTTGTCCTGGGTCTATAGGGCCCTGCTGGGGAAGATAGGATGTCAGCTTGCTGCTATGCTGGGCTTGAGGAAAATTAAAGTAAAAATAAAATATATAAAAATAAAATTAAAAAAATTATTCAGAGGTTGAGGACTTAGAAACATCTGAAAGATGGTAAGTTTTTAAAAACAGAAATGAGAAAAATGAATACAAATAACAAAATAAAAATGAAAGAAGAAAAATGTCTGCTAAGGCAAAAAAGAAAAGTAAAAGCTGTAAAAAGCTTAAAAATAACTTAAAGAAGAAAAAGAATAAGAAAAAGAAATGAAATAGCTTTAAAATATGAATAGAATGTCTTTGCTAAGGCAAAAGAAAGAGAAGTAGCCTTAAAAATGGCTTTTAAGAATAAAAACAATGAAAAATGAATAAAAATAACTTTAAAATAAAAATATTTATTTACAGCCAAGGCCAATAAGAACACAAGTATATACATCGTAATATGACCATAACATCGGCATAGTACATCGTTACTAAAGAAAAAGAAAAGACAAAATCTACATACATCGAGGATAGATAAAACCCAAAAGAGTGATATCTTGGTAAAGGGGACACTAATCATAAAAAAAAAAAAATACAATAACCAAAAAAGACATACAAATACCTCACTTGGCCCAGATATACTAGGCTAGCAACGACTTCCTCTAAACTCCAATGCCATGACTCGGTGTCATAAAGCAGGGATACATTTAAACTGAAGAAATGATTGACAAGCGTTCATAGCGGCAATCAGGAACCGAACAATTGAGTCGGTAATCCGGGGATCAGTGTCATCTAAGGCCAGTACTAAAAGGTTATGGTCAGTTCTCCCAAGATACTTTCCCAGAAAAGAGGACAAATATTTCTGATGAGCCCCATCATAAAGCCGGCACCTAAACAAAACATGTTCAGTGGTCTCTGATTGCAGCTGATCAAATGGACACAAACGATCCGCAAAACACAGGGCAGAAAAACGTCCTTCAGATACCATTGTGGGGAGGGCATTGAAACGGGCAGACATAAATAGATACTTCCCTCTTTGTGAGACAGAAGACACCAGGAAAGCGGCCATGCCAAGGCAAGGCGGTATACAAAACAAATAATTTTGCATATGGGGGGAGGCCCTAATTTTAGCTATCTCTTCTTGCTCATCTATATCAGTGATCCTAAGAGCGGCTTCCCTAGCAAATAGGGGCAAATCTTTCCCCTCCCAACAACCCCTAGCAAAACCCATCCTGCAAAGATATAATTCAACAGCTTTAGCCCAACTGCTCTTAAAAGGATCTTTCTTCAAGTACTGAGTCATCCCTCCCTCCCTTACCTTCAGCTTAGCCCAGAATCTTGCCACAAGACCTCAAGCTATCTTGGACCACCTGCGCTGTCCTACCTCTAGTCTAATAGCAATGTAAGGGGTACCCTTGGGGATCTTTAGAAGCCTCAGAAAAAAGTGCGCCTGGATGCTTCTATTTTCTCTAAGTTACTATGTACAAGGGGTAACCATAGCTCAGCCCCATACAGGAGCTGAGCACACGCTTTGATATTAATAACCCTAGCGGCTGGAGCTAATGCAGACTTCCCTGTACTCCCAAAGCACTTTAAAATAGAAAATGAGGAACTTTTGGCAACAGTGAGCGCTCTCTCAAGATGCACCTCCCAGGCACCAGAGGCCTGAAAGTGCAGCCCCAAATATTTGAAGACCTTCACCTACAATATAGGGTGCCCATCCAGTACCCAAGAGTAGCATTTACGGGACTGGGGAAAAAAACAGAATCTTAGATTTCCCATAATTGATTTGTAAATTGTTTTGAGTGCAATAAGCAGGACAGTTGCCTGTTTAATCCCAACCTGGTCTGGAAAATAATGGCGATGTCATCTGCGTATAAAAGACTGCCTACATGGCAGTCAGCCAACTTAGGGGGAGAGAAAGAAGACTGGGCAAGCAAAGGAATGACCCCATTAATGAATAAGTTAAAGAGCACAGGGGCAAGGACACATCCCTGCCATACATCAGATAAAACAGGTATAAGATCCGTCAGGTGACACAAAAAGTTAGTTTTAACGACGAGAGGAATTAGCATGAAGCTGCTGCAAAAGAAAGAGAAGACGTTTGTCCATGCCCATAAGGGTGAGCTTCTTCCACAAAATAGCCCTGTCCACCAGGTCGAAAGCCGATTTTAGGTCTAGGACGGCCACAAATAATCTACCATTTTTCTTAATATATTTCTCCACTAGGTGCTGCAGAACTAAGCAATGTTCCATAGTAGATCGTCCTCTCTGAAACCCTGCTTGTTCTGGATGCAGAATCTGATTTTGAAAGATCCAATCATTGAGCCTCCTCAGAAGCCATTTGCCATAGATCTTACTACAAACACAAAGTAAACTTATAGGCCTATAGTTACCAGGGGCTAAGCGGTCACCTTTCTTATACATCGGCTCAACCACTGCCCTTTCCCACTGCACTAGAATTTTTGTGAAGAGAGATGCCAGCAGAGACACCCACCAGTCCAAGGATAGTTTAATCACCTCAATGGGGATCAGATCTAGGCCTGGAGCCTTACCATTTTTAAAAATGGAAAACATAATTAATGGAATAGCTTTAAAGGGTGAATAAAATGTTTTTGCTAAGGCAAAAGAAAGGGAAATAGCCTTTAAAATGGCTGTTAAAAATAAAAAGAATGAAAAAAATGAATTAAAATGTAAGAAAAATGTGAATCAAATGTCTTTGCTGAAGCAAGAGAGAGAAGTAAGTCCTAACTAGGACTCAATAAGTGTAAAAATGGAAAAGACTTAAGAAAAAGAAAATAAAAGAGTTTTTTAATTTATTTATTTAATTGTACTTTTATGCTGCCCCATCCAGCTTATGTATCTTGGGGCAGCTAACATTATAAAAACATATAAATCATTAAACATACTCTGACATTAAAATATCCCAACCAAAAAGAACTCCCACCCTAACCCAACCCACCCATCACCTGTCTCCTTCAGCAAAGGCCTGGCAGAACAGCCAGGTCTTACCCTGTCTATGGAAAGAGGGGAGGTCTGAGGCCAGGCGGACCTCCAGAGGGAGGGAGTTCCACAGTCGTGGAGCGGCCACCGAGAACGCCCTCCTCATGGTTGACACCCAGAAAGCCCAGGGGACCTCAAGGAGGGCACCCCTGGCTGACCGCAGAGGCCAATCCAGGACCCGGAGGATAAGGCGGTCTTTCAGATAAGTGGAACCCAGACCGTTCAGGGCTTTAAAGGTCAAAACCAACACCTTGATTCGGGTTCAGGAGACTATCAGCAGCCAATGCAGAAAACGGAGCACTGGAGAAATGTCCTCATGCCGGCCTGTTCCCCTAAGGAGATGAGCTGCCTCATTCCGCACCAGCTGCAGCCTTCAGACCATCACCAGTGGTAGCCCCACGTAGAGCACATTGCAGTAGTCCAGTCTCAAGGTAGTAAAAGCTTGGATAATCATAAGGTGCCAAGATGCAATTGGCAAAATGCACCTTTTGCCACAGCTGCCATCTGGGCATCCAGGAGAATCTGTGAGTGTGGGAGTACCCATAGACTGTGGACCTGAGATACGAAGGGGGGATGGACCCCACCAATGATGGAGGCCATCACTCCCCCAGCTTTTCCCACAACCATCACCTCTGTTTTGTCGGGATTCAACTTCAGACAGCTCGCCCTCATCCAGTCCCCCACAGCTGACAAACACTGAGCACTGAGACTGCTGGGCCCGGGTCTGATGAAAAAGAGAGATACAGTCAGGTGTCATCAGCATATTGATGACACCTTACACCAAACCCTCTGACAACCTCCCCCCAAAGACTGCATATATTCATTGAACAGGAGAGGGGATAAGATGGAACCTTGCAGAACTCCACACATGAGGCCCCAGGGAAAAGATGAATAATCACCCAGCACCTACGTGGAGTTCTCCCTGCCAGGAAAGAAGAGGATCATTCAAGAATAGTCCTGCCCACTCTGGCTCGGTCCCGCAACCAAGTCACCAACAACTTATGGTCAACAGTATCAAATGCAGCCAAGGGATCTAATAGGATCAACAGGGCCCAATTACCTTGGTCCAACTCTCGGGACAGGTCATCAACCAAGGCCACAAGCGTAGTCTCAGTGCCATAACCCAGCTGAAAGCCAGACAGCAAGGGGTCCAGGAAACTGATTAAATCCAGATGCTCCTGAAGCTGACGAGTCACCACTCACTCAATAACCTTCCCTAAAAAGGGAAGGTTAGAGACCGGCTGATAGCTGGCCAGGGCGCCAATGTCCAATTATGGTTTTTTGAACAGGGGCTGAACTACCACCTCCTTGAGGCAGTCCAGCATCCTGCCCTCCCTAAGGTAGACGTTGACTAGCAACGGCCACAATGTCTCTCAACTGGCCTTAACCAGCCAGGACAGGTATGGCTCCACTTCACAATAAGTGACTCAAACAGCCCCCACAACATCCTCCGCATCAGAGGGCGAGATGCACTGAAATCGATCCCATAAAACAGGACAAGATGGGACTTCAACTGCCTCTGGTTCACTCACTGTTAAAAGTGCAGCATTGAAGTCATGGTGGATTTGAACGATTTTATCTGGAAAAAAGTCCACAAGTAAGTCACAGCAAGCATTACATAACTCTGGATCCAGGCGCAGGGAGGCCGGACTGACCAGTCCCCTCATCAGCCAGAAAAGTTCAGCTGGACGAGACTTAACGGATGCAATGAGGGCAGAAAGAAAGCCTTCTTTGCACCAGACCTGATCTTCTAAAGCTCCCTCCCCCACATGTGCAGGGGGGGAGAGGCAATGGGGAAAGTGTCTCCCTATGAGGAGCAAGGGCTCGCACAGGCATAGCAAGAGCCGGGCCAGCCAGTTAGAACTGCAGCTACACCTGCCTGAGACAATGCAATCTGCCTCCAGCTATGAGGACACCTGCTCTGGCGAGACGCCATGAGGTGGGGTCCTTTGGGGGCATCAACTCCCTGGGACCTAGCAGCAAGTTCAGCTTCTAGGTTTTGATTGGAAGCTGGGTCTGAGCCCTGCCCAGTGCCCGGGGCTGCTCCTGCCTGGCGGGGAGGCTGGTGGTGATGGCAGTGACACCAGCTCCTCACGCAAGTGTGTGGGAGCCAAGAGATGGAGGAGCAGCTGTGGCATCCATCATAGCGCTTGCCCTGGGTAAGGGAAATGCGGGGGGGGGCAGAGCGGATCCCTACAAGGAACGAGGGCACTGGGTAGACCTCGATTAGCAGCAGAGCAAGTAGGAGGGAGGGAAGGCCAGTCCCTCCCCTTTCTCCCTTCTCCTCATTCTTGACTCCCTTCTTCTCATTCTCCCATTTCTGCCAGTGGTCAAACCCATCACTTGGCTTGTCTCTCTGCCCGAGAAGCCTGGGCAGTATTGAGCATGAGCGAGCCAGCAGAAATGATTTAAAAATCATTAATAACTCAGTTTTGGCTGCACTAAACAGTAACACTCCCAGACTCCAGCAGCACTTGATGTACATCTGAATACAAGGCTGTGAAGTCTCAGGGCTTAACTCATTGGGGGGGTGGAGATATCCATGGTTCAAAACAATTGGGACAGGATGCATTTTGATCACAAGCAATTAACTTTTAAACAGTTGTAACTTTTGGTTTTCTGGCTGGATCTTCTTTAAAGTTTACATGTATGACCATACCCACAAATATAAGCCATGGATAAATTTTCACAACTGTAACCCAAGCAGTTTCTCAATATTGGGGGTTAAGTTGTCCCCTGATTATAATGGAGAATTGTTGTGCCTTTAGCTTACTTACAGCTATCACTGCAAGTAATCCTGGCAGTCTTACAGGATTTCTGAGAGTCTTGCAATATGGCTTCCAGGTGTTCCTCTAATCATCTACAAGCAGGTATGGGGTAGCACCAATCAGCATGAAGTTTGCCTCTTGCTAAGTGATAATGCAAAAGAAAAATGTTTTGGTCCATGAAGACCGCTCAAGCCATATCTTTTCATGGTGGTTTTGACTTTACCCATTCTCACTTCTAGGAATCAAGATCATTTCAGCCTTTTACCAGTTCTTGTCCTTTGTCCCACTGAAGACTCCAATGAAGTCTGTTAGCTTCATGGAGCTCTATGAACTTAATGGAGCCTATTAGTTTCACTGGAGCTTTATTAAATCCTATTAATTCTCCATAATTTCAAATAGGGATTCTTACAGGAAGTTGTTGAAGAACAGAGGCCAGAGGCCAGATCTACCTCTGTTCTACCTACTTTAGAAAGACATTTTTAAAGCAACACTAATTGGTGATTTTAGAGCAACACTTAATTCCTCATTAAACACAATTCAAAAGGAATAATTACTTATTCACTTGAATAGTTTATTCAGGTACAATTTGAAGCTAAACCTATACTGAAATAAACTTTATATCCACTAACAAAATACATTGGCATTTTATACCTTCTGGATTTGTAATTATCTTTAATTTATACAGAGTATCTTTACAAAAAAATACTTTAAAACCATTTGAAATTTACATCGTGAAATACGTTGACTAATATTACTCCAACTGACTGCCTTTAAACCATTTATTTAGCTTAAATTTTTTAGCATTAGAGATAAGACAACATTAGGAATACAGAGAGTTTCCTGACATGCTACCATTGCCAAAATCCATGAGACGTCGCTGTTTGTACACCAAAATATTTCTGCTAATTTGCTAGTTCATCCCCTGTTTTTAATACCGTTAACGCAAACAGAGATTTGATTGGAATGTCAAAATCAAAACAATCCTCTAGGACAGAGTGAAACTGAAATTTCTCATGTCCCATTGGATTTAAATACAAAAAAATAACTGAATCAACAGAAATGCAAACAACATATATTCAAGACTAAAATTGGTGCTCAATTTATCATCTAACAAAATTTAATAGAGCCTAACAGTGTAAATGAAATGTAAAGATCCATGAATTTATACAGAATGGTATTTCAAGAATCAGTGCATGTGTTGTAAAATGGTCACTAGGAGGATCCCATTTGAAAATAATTTCTTCCATCTTTACTGTGCATGTACAATCCAGTAGAGTCAAAACAAGTTAATATTCTAGGGCAAGTGTAGCCTTTTTAATGCTAAAGGGTGTGACAGGTAATTGAGAGAGATCAGAAGGGAAAACAAATTCTACCCATTCTGGACAGAAAATCTTTTATAAAAGATGCTTCAACAAACTATTAAAAACAAAGTGGCCACAAGTCACTGAAATAAAGTTAGGAAGTAAAATGGATCTCTGGCCTGTAATTGCTAAAACCCAAGACACAGACCCCAAAAACCTAATGCTAAGGATTCCCCTCCCAGCTCGGCACTTTCCCTCCTTAGGCACTGATGTAAAGAAAGTAACTGGACACCCCAGTCACCCTGCACAGCAGATGCCCCAAAGCACTGGTGTGTTACTTCTTTTAAGGGTCATCACAAACCCTCTTGACACAAACCCTTTAGACCAGTGCCCACCAAACAAATAAGTTACCCACTGCTTGGGGGTCAAAGGACTCCTCCTAATTTAAGCTCACCAATATCCAATTATAAGAGGATCATAAAAAATCGTCTTTGACAGAATTAAACAGAGAAAAAGGCACATGAACAGCAAAAAAAAGAAAAGAAAGAAAAAACATTTTCCAGTACATCCAACCACTTTCTGGGCATATGGCCAACAAGCAGATAACAGGGAACATCTTCTTTAATAAATAGTCTCAGCACAGAAATGGTCTCTTAGCACAGAAGAAAAATTGCACTCTCTAAACTCTGTTCTCCAATAATGCTCTCTAATAATAGAGGCCTACCTACAGAAGAATTATGGGGACTTTGGGGGGCTATTTTCCATGACTACATAAAGTTTGGATTGTTTCCCCCTATGTACATCACTTTGCACTTGTTTATATTAAATTTCATCTGCAGTTTAGATGCCTGGTCACCCAGTCTTGTAAGATCCCCCTGCAATTCTTCATAGCCTGCTTGTGTTTTAACTACCTTAAATAACTTGGTGTCATCTGCAAATTTGATCACCTTACTCCCCTTTTCAGGTAATTAATAAATACATTAAATACCACCGGTCCTGGTACAGATCCCTGGGGAACCCCACTATTTCCTTCTCTCCAATATGAAAACTGACCATTTAGTCCTACTTTTTGGGTGATTTCAGACGTGACGCGGTGAGATTCACCACAATGAATCCCACCCCAGTGTCAATTGCTCCACCACAGGTCGTGGTGAGCTGCGCAGCCCCAACAGACATGACAGGGGTGGCACCACTGCCCAGGGCCAACCAGAGTAAACTCAGGCCGGAGGAACCCAACAGTCGTGCCGTGGTGGCGAGAACCACGGTGAGAGCCCCACAAGGCACCGGGGTCGCACAGATGCAAACATGGTCACCTGAGGGCAAACGAAGCCACAGATAGTGGAGGGCCCTGCCCAGGGAAGGGAAACATGAAGGGAGGGGGTGGAGGGAGCTGCAGCGGGAGCCGCGCTCGCAAACAGCGGCCGCACGGAAGGTGCGCACACTTCAAAACGAGAAGCTGCACACCCACACAACACAGGGGAGCCAGGCAGGGGGGCAGAGGGAGGCACGCACACGGACGGTCAGATGCACTGGAGGAGAGGGGCCGACACGGCCAGCCCAGCAGGAGGGGGAGGGGGAAGGACCCCAGTGGCCAAGGGGAAGGGGGACCCAGCAGCCCATGGACATAGGAGGCAGCACACGGCACAGTGAAGTGCAACAGGTGTTTATTGAGGACACAAGTGGCACCGGGCTGGTGCAGAACCATACAGAGTGGGAGTGCATGGGGTCAGGGCTTGGGAGAAGGGGCTGAAGCAGGGGGGGCACAGGGCCCAGTCTGGGAGGGAGGGAACCACCACAATGGCCCACCATGGAGGCCACATGGAGGAGTCTGGGGTGGTGTCAGCGGGTCCCAGGTGAGGTGGTGACAGGCAGGCGGCCGGCAGAGGGTCCCAGGGGGTCCAGCCATCTGGAAGAGGCTGCAAGTGGTGGCGAGAGCACCCAGAGCACTGACGGAATGGAGGCTCTGAGGAGGCAGACAGATGACAGATGGGCCCAGAGCACCCTACACCCAGCTGCAGGGGCTCCCATCAGGTGGAGGGGGTGGTTCTGACAGCAGGTGCACATAGTGGGGCCACTGCCACAGTCCCTGGCAGAAGCCTCGGCCAGCCATGTAGGAGCAGATCAGGTAGAAGGCCTCGAAGGGATCCACACAGCTCATCCAGAGTTGCACATCAGGGCGACTGAACACCTCCAACAGGGCCGCCAGCTCCGGCCCGGAGGGGGGGGCATGCCATAATTGGCCGCAGGGGGCCAGGGCAGTAGGGACAGCTCCAGAAGATGGTAGTAGGCAGTCCCACGGGAGCGCAGATACCCACGGGTGCCCTGCATGCGGATGAAGTAGGACACGGCCATGGCAGGGCCACCCTCACAAAGGCAGGTCGCATATCCCGGGAAGGCACACACACACTGAGCGGAGGCCGTCTCAGCAGGACTCCATACCGAAAGACCCCCAGCATGTCCGGCAAGCACCCCTCAGAGAAGGGGGTGAGCCCCAGCTCCTCACAGTGCATGTGGCAGTCGCCAGTGGTCATGACAGCCAAATTGCAGCATACCGAAGCTCAGGCACTGATAGGCATCCAGTCAGGTGGGCAAGGAGCACAGGCTGCTGCCACAGGTCACACAGGGCCATGCTCTTGTGGGCAGTCCAGGCATGGACAGAGCCCCCGGAGCCGCCGAGCGGGACCTCGGGCTGAGATGCAGTCACCATAGTACAGCTCCTTGAGGGTCTGAGCCGCAGCGGCCATGGGGGCAGCATGGAATGCAGAACCGGGGGGCTGAACAGGCAGACAGGGGTTGCCAAGGCAGACAGATAACAGCTGGACAGGAACAATGGGGCCGCTGTGGAGGGATGCGAAGGGAGTGGGCAGCGCACAGCAAGGCCGGACAGCCCCATGCATCCACACCTCCCTGTGGAGATAGCAACAACTGCACTTGCATGCACAGTGAGGGGCAGCGGTCTGAGCCCCAGGGGCCTGCTCAGGGTACCCACAATATTGGACCATAGCCAGTACCTCGGGGTGGGGCATACAACCGAGTCGTGGCCGGGGCAGGACATCCCTGAGGCTAGGGAAGAAAGCACTTGGGTATCGTTAGGTGTGCAAATACCATTTATTGTGCTCCCCCATCCCCACCCCAGTCCCCGGTACACCCGTGTGCCCCCGTGCCCTTCCCCCCTCCCACCCCCCCTTGGTGGTCCCAGATGCCCCCTCCCCACCCCATTCCCTATGCTGCCCTGCCCCTGTCCCTCCCCCATCCCCTGCTGCCCCTAGGCCATCCCCGTGCCCTGCCAGCAGGGACGGCCGAGGCTACCGAGCCCCCCTTGTCCGAGGTGGAGGAGGAGGTGCTGTCAGCCGGAAGGGCCGGGGACCCTGTCCCTGACCCCCGGCCACCGTCCCTGGGGGGGGCCTGTCCGCCCCTACCCCCTGCGCCGCCTGCAGCTGGATTGGGGCCCTGCGGCCCGGCTGCTGGTGTCCGAGCTGTTGGGGCACAGGTCCCTGGATCCACAGTCCCAGGTGCTGTTGGGGCGGTGAGGGTTGTGGCACCAGCAGGGTTGGTGGTACGGCCGTGGGGGTGGAGGGGGCACGGGTCCGGGCGCTGGCATGGCACCCAGCGGGGCTGCTGCCAGTATGAAGGCACTCAAGGCCCCAACCTTCAGGAGGAGGGACCTGTCCTGCTCCAGTGAGCGGTCCATCTTAAGGCCGAGCTCCTCAGACCAGAAGTCCTGCCAGTCCGAGTGGGCCTGGAGTGCCTCCAATTGGCTGTCCATGTCCCACTTCATCTGCCGCTGGTCCTTGCCCATCTCTGTCACCAGCGCCCGGTCCCTCCCCTCCACCTGTTGCAGGGCCCTTGTGGTCCCCTCCTCCAGCCAGCAGACCGCCTCCAACATCTCCTCTCTCTGCCACATGTTGGTGGTGACCAGCTCCTGGACGAGGTCCTCCTGGCGCCTGTGCGCCTGCGCTCAGTGCTCCTGCATCCTCTGGGTCAGCATTACTGGAGGCCCCTGACCGCAGCCCTCCCGTGCCCTGTGTGGCTCTGTAGGGTGATAGAGGGGTTGGTTAGGCATGTGGGTGCTGTTCCCCTGGCCCCTGACCTGTGTCCGTGCTTGGGACGCTCCCTAACCCCGGGATGGGCACCGCTGGCCCCTGTGTGGCTCCCTCTGCCTGTGCCCCTTCCCAGCATCTGGGACCAGGGGGGTGGGGAGTTACTGCCATCCCCTTCCACTCCTTGTGACCCCCTCCCTGTGTGGTCCCCACATGTACCCTGCAGTGCCCCTACCTGCTTCCTCCGTGTCCATTCCCTCGGAGGCTGGCCAGTCGCTGGGGCTGGTGTATCCCCGGTCCTCCCCCTCCTCCGAGACATCTGGGACGTGCATGCCCTTGCTGGCGGTCGGGCTGGGGGTGTGCCAGGCGCACATGCCCGAGGTCCCTAGCAGCTCCTCCAGGGCTTCCGTGCCTGGGACCCGGCTGTACCCAGGGCTCTCCGGCTGCAGGGGGGGGGGGTGCTCGGCTGTGGGTTGCTCCTCCCGGGTGCCCCCTCCTACAGGGCATCGGACGACAATGGAGCCCTTGCAGTGGAGCACCCAGCTCAGCGCATCCAGGTAGTGGGAGGCCCTTGTCGCTCGCCCTGAGCACCGGTTGTTGTCCATAATTTCCTTGAACCCCATTTTCAGTTCTTTTATTTTTGTCTGGCACTGTGTGGGCGTGTGGGCGTATCCAGCCTCCCCCATCTCCATGGCTATCTGGGCGAACACCTGCTCATTCCGGGCGTTGATCGTCAGCTCGCCCTGCATCTCAGGTGTCGTCCAGATAGCGATGAGGTCATGGGTCTCTTGTAGCCCCCCCTGCCCACCCCCTGTGGAGCCGGCCCCTCCGCTGCCTCCTCCTCCTCCGTGGCCCCTGCCACCTGTTCCTGGCTCCCTCCAGCCTCAAATTCCTCCCAGGTGCGTGCCCTCTTGCTGGTCTGTTTGTGGGTACAATGGGGGCTGCTGGTTAGGCTCCTGGGGGCTGTGGTCCCTCCCTCCTTCCCCTCCTCCCCAACCCTGACCCACCCGCTTCTGGCTGCACCCCAACCTTCTTCTGGGGTTTCCCCTGCTGCTGCTGCTGCAGCTGCTGCTGCACCTCCTCCTCACCCTCTCACTCCATCCTCCGCTCGTCTTCCGCCTCCCTCCTCACCATCTCCACCACGTGCCCCTACTGCTGCCTGCCCTTTAAATCTCCCTCTGTGAGCTGCTTGTTGTTGGTTGCCTGGCAGCGATGCTGCATGCCGTCACCACGGCCCGTGGTCATTTCCTTTCACCGTGGCCGGGGGTTTGCCTTCAGACATTACTTTTCATTCACCCCTGCCGTGGTGAACATTCACCACACTTCTGGACCTCCTCCCGCCCCGACCTCACGAAGCGTGGTTAGATTCACCCCGGGCCGCGTTTGACTGTGGTAAACATCTGGATGCGTGCAAACAGACGTGCACGGCTCTTTCACACACACCCTGCATTTGACTGTGGTTGACTGTGGTGAATGCCGAAAACGTAACGTCTGAAAGCACCCTTTGTTTCCTATCCTTTAACCAGTTACAAATCAACAACAGGACACTGCCTCCTATCTCATTATAATAAAATATCGTTTCTTCCATGAGGTTGATTTCTCCCAACCTATTTTAGTACTACAAGGTCCCCTTTTCTCTTTATAATTTGCTGGACATCTGCAGAATAAAACAAATTATATTTAATCTTCTAGTACTATTTTCATACCCAGATTTCTTCATTAAACTGAAACCAACTTACAGTCACCTTGCTTATACAATAAAGTTATTTATTTCTAAAGCTAAGCACATACACAAGTCTTTTCTCTGAATAAGTGACTCCATTTGTGATGAAGAGGTCTGAAATTTTATTTCTCAATATTCTAACTTTTGCATTACATCAAAGGGAATGTCAGTTCAGTAATCTTCTAGACAGTAGATTAAAAAATAAGAAGCTTAGCAGAAGGGTCTAGAAACTTAACCTTCTGTGCCACATTAACATGTTTTGAAACTAATCTCAATGTAAGTTTCTGAGAAACATTTTAAAGATGATACAAATCGAGTAATCTTCCCCCACCCCTCCTTGTTACAAAGAACTTTATATATGGGGTATGGCCTAAGCATTTGGGGGCAGTGAAAATATCAGCCAGCAACCTAGGTACAAAATTTGACACCCTAAAGGTCAGATTGGATCTGGTTTCATTCCTGTGATACAAAGAAAAAAAGAGGGTGAGCCTGACATCAGTGCCAGGCAAACTGGTGGAAACTGTTGTGACAAACAGAATTACTGGGCATATTAATAAACACAGCATAATGAGGAAGAGTCAACATGAATTTAACAAATGGAAGTCACGTCTCACTAATCTATTGGAATTTTTGGGGGGTGTTAATAAGCATGTGGATAAGGGTCAGCCAGTCAATATAGTGTATCTGGAATTTCAGAAGGCATTTGATAAGATCCCTCATGAGAGAGTCTTGAGGAAATTAAATAGTCATAGGTTAACAGACAGCGTCCTATCGTGGATCGGCAACTGGTTAAAGGATTGGAAGAAAAGAGTAGGATGAAATGGCCAGAAATTTGCAATAGAGGGAAGCAAATAGTGGAGTGGCTCAGGGATCTGTACTGGGATCAGTGTTGTTTCTTATATTTATTAGGGGTGGGAATTCCGGATCTACCGGTATCCGATACTGCCGGTATTTCGGTGTACCAGTAGTATCGGATTAACCCGGTAATCTGGCTAAAATTACCGGATTCCCCGTACTATTTTTTTTTACTTTGCGGCCATTCAAATGAATGGCTGCAATGTAAAAAAACAAACAAACCTCCCCCCACTTTCCCTCCCCAGTCCAGGCTGCGTGGGTGGAAAGGGGGACACCCCCCACCCACCCTGGCTTTAAAAAAACAATTCCCCCCCGAAGTCCCTGCTAGTGGCGGCTCCGGGCCGCCGCTGGTGACCCAGAGCCCACACCAGCAGGTAGGTTACTACCGACGTACCGGTACGGTGCTACTAGGGTGATCCCTGGGGTAGGGGGTGGTTTAACACACACCCCACCCCAAGGATCACCCTACCTCCCCACCCAGGGATCGCCTACCTTGCACTCTGGGTGGTGGCAGCAGCGGCGGTCCAGCTCCGGCGGCTTCAGCGCTACTAGGCCTTCCAGTAAACTTTCAGGTTTCACCGGAAGGCCTAGTAGCGCTGA
>QEPC01015474.1:6077956-6088859 GCA_003113815.1 Sphenodon punctatus | reverse complement strand
TCCAGGCATCAGGGGTGGAGAGGCTCGGAGTAACAGCCAGCCTGCCCAATCACTATCCCTTTTTGCCTCAGACCACTGCCTTCACAGGCTGCGATTGGCCATGGGCTAGGCTGCACTGAGCCAATGGGGCTTGTGGTAAGGCGGGCGCAGCAACAAACAAAACCGATTGCCTCCCCCCTTCACAACACCTTCTAGCTAGTCACTGTTCCTGAACAGCAGGTGTTTCAGAAGGCTCCCTCTCTCCCAGCAGTTTTTGTTCCTTCCTATTCCTAATCCATTGTCATCCTCCTCCTATTTCACCCATCCAAACCATTTACCTCCATATTATCATTTATTTAGATTATATTAGATAGATTTAGCTGTTATTTTTTGTTTTTACCCCTCCCTCTGTTCAATCTTCCTTCCTCCCTCCCCCCTCCATTGAATCATTTCCCCTCTCCCTCTTATTCCATCCCTGACTGCCTTCCCCTGTTTTAAGTTTTGGATTTATTTAGAGTAGGAATATTATTAGATTGATTTTCATTTCAGGTTTGTACCCCTCCCTTTGTTCTTTGTGTTTCCCCATGTGTAATATCATATATATAGATAGATATTAGATAGACAGTTACTAGATAGATATACACAGTAGTTAGCTTAGTTATAAAGGTAGATAGAGATACAGTGTGTTTGTAGGACAAGGTCTTTGTAGTTAATTATTCGGATATTCCATTTAGTTCAATAGGTTTTAAAATAGTTAATAGCAGTTAGATTTAGTGTAGGGACAGATATATATAAAAAAAGAAACAGCCACTCCAGCCCCAGGACCCACCATCAGGGTTCTGGGGCCTACGTTACTGGCAGGGAGGGTTGTGGCCAATATGTATCTAGAAGCTGCCACTCTAGCCCCAGGACCCACCGTCATGGGTTGGGCCATCATTCCTTGCACAGAGGAGATGTCATTCCAACGCACCAAGAAACAGCCACTCCAGCCCCAGGACCCGCCCTCAGGGTTCTGGGGCCAAGTTACAGGCAGGGAGGGCTGTGGCCAATATCTATCTAGAAGCTGCCGCTCTAGCCCCAGAACCCACCATCATGGGTCTGGGGCCATCACTCCTCGCACAGAGGCTATGTCATTCCAACACACCAAGAAACAGCCACTCCAGCCCCAGGACCCGTCGTTTGGGTTCTGGGGCCAAGTTACAGGCAGGGAGGGCTGTGGTCAATATGTATCTAGAAACTGCCACTCTAGCCCCAGGACCTACCATCCTGGGTCTGGAGCCATCATTCCTCGCACAGAGGCGATGTCATTCCAACGCACCAAGAAACAGCCACTCCAGCCCCAGGACCCGCCGCCAGGCTTCTGGGGCCAAGTTACACATAGGGAGGGCTGTGGCCAATATCTTTAAGCTGCCACTCTTACCCCAGGATCCACCGTCATGGGTCTAGGCCCATCATTTCTTGCACAGAGAGCCTTTTTCTGAACGCCTGAACCGAAATGAACACGACTGAACTGAACGACCGAACCCGAATGCAGCGAACGGCCAAAACTGAACCGGACCAAACCGAATGGCCGAACCCAAACTGGGACCTGTTCACCAATCCCTAATTATTATATGATTATATGATTTATATTGTAATAGGTACGGCTACACAATTAAACTGAACTGAACGGAGAGTAAATAAACATACTACTGATAAAGACTAATGAGTGTTGTGATGTGCTACGGCTAGGGTGGGAAACATTTTCCCTCCCAGGAGTCACTTAGTACAAGCTCTTAGGGCCGTGTAGGAAATGGGAGTGGCAGGGGTGAGTGTGTGCCTAAGAGATGTGTTCAGGAAGAGGAAAGTTCAGATCATGGATCTGTTTCTTATCTTCATCTGCATGCCCCCAGACATGCTCCCTTCCCCAGATCTCAGTTTTTCAGAGCTTGTGGGTAGCAGCTGGATCCAGCAAGCAGATCCAGAAGGTGGGAAGGAGCCATAGGGCCTCATTTAGCTCCCAGACATGAAGTTGCCCACCCCTGTGCTACAGCCTCTCTGCCTGAATCTTTTCTTCAGGAACTTTAAAATCTGAGTAATTTCCAAGAGTTTTATTAGAATACCATTTTAGTATGCTAGCAGAGACATTTCTGGGTACTTTCAGATGTAATGGGCCTGGAGGCCTGCTACGCTGAATCACGCACCGGGATCTGTTTCGGATTCCTGACCATTTCGGATCCCGGTCGGGAATTGGGCTGGCCGACCTTTAGACATGCTGTCCTGATTCTCACCGGTGATCAGAGAGGGGGCGAGGCTGCGCAGTGCAGCACAGCGTGTGGGCACCCCCACCCCCCTGTGCTCCCCCAGCTACCTGCCCTCCAGGAGATGGGCGGCCGCAATGGACAATCCGGCCGCTGCGCCCGATCCCATCCCATGGCTAGAGCCAGATTCCCAGACAGGGCTGGCAGCCAGAAATTCAGCATGGCCAATTGTGGCCAATCAAACCACAATTCCGGAGGTGAGGCTGGCCTCACCTCCGGAATCGTGGTTATTCTGATTCCTGCCAGGTATTCACCGTGGTGAACATCTGGCAGGAATTCTTTAGATGTTACGGGACAAACGGCCACCACAGGGGATTCACTGTGGTTGACCGTGGTCTCGTAACGTCTGAAATTACCCTCTGTTTCATTCTGCCTTTTTTCTTCTGGAAGGTGCAATGAACCTTCTTTTCGTTAGAGCCAAGTATTGTACTGCGGATACAGAATTTTGCTAATGAAAAACAGACATGTTTCAGTTCACAAAGTCACACACTTAAAATTACTGTTTAAACAGGTAGATTCATATAGCCATTTAAAAATAACGGACACCATTGTCATAATTATTTTTTTCATATATTCAGTTGTGCTGGGAATGTAAATGTAATCAAGTACCCTACCATAATTGTAATAACAGATGTAAAACACTTTCCATCTTTCTATATTGCATTGGTGCTAGTCAGGACTTTGTCATCAAAGAAGGACTATGGATAGAGCACCTATGCATTTCTTTGTTCACTAGTGGCAAGTTGTTTGTGACTGTCCAACAGCTGTTGCAAAGGAAAATTAGGATAGTTTCTATTTTAAAATAAGCAATATTTCAGTGATGAAAATGTTGAAATTATATTTTTTTTCAGAGCAGAGCTGGTTCAATAATTCCTCTTATCAGAACATAAGAAATGTCATATTGGGTCAGACTAGTGGCCATCTAGCCCAGCGTCCTGTCTCTGACAGTGGCCAGCTCTTGTAGCTCAAGAAAAGTACATGTACAGGTCATGAAGGTGTGACCCATCTTCTGCTAACCACTCCCAATACCAGTAGCCAGGGGTTTAAGCCCCAGCTAGGTGGCATTTATGGCTATATCTAAGAATTTATCTAATTTCCATTTGAAGCTAGTTATGCTGCTGGCTTTCACCACTTCCTCTGACAAGGAGTTCTATAACTACTGTCAGCTACGTGAAAATATACTTCCTTTTCTTCATTTAAATCTGCTGCAGAACGTCCCCTTGTTCTCTTATTGCGAGAAAGGGAAAACCACCATTCCTTGTTAACGTTCTGCATGTCACTCATGATTTTAAAAATGTTTATCATATCCCCCCCCCCCCGATTGCCTCTTCTCCAAGACTAACAGCCCCAACCTGCTGAGCCTCTCCTCCATATGGAATTCGATCCATCACTTCTGTCATCCTTGTTGCCCTTCTTTGAACCTTTTCCAGTTCTGTTAGTTATATCTTGAGATGGGGCAACCAGAATTGCACATAATATTCAAGATGGAGTCATACCAAGGATATATATAGTGGCATAATAATTTCCCTATATTTTCTGTTCCTTTCACAATAATGCCTGGCATTCTGTTTGCTTTTTTGACTGCTGCTGTACACTGAGCTGATGTCTTCAAGGAACTATCCACAATAGCTCCAAGATCCTTATCCTGAGTGGTTACATCCAGATTAGAACCTAGCATCATGTATGTATAGTGAGGATTATCATTACTGTGAACTTATCAACACTGAATTTCATTTGCCATTTAATTGCTTATGCACCTAGTCATTCAAGATCCCTCTGTAGTTCCTCACAATCAGCCTGGGTCTTAACTATCTTAAATAATTTGTAGGGGTGTGCATGTCATTTTTGTTATACAAAAATTGTTGTTTTCATTATTGTTATTGCAATAACGAAAATGACAAATAATAATAATGAAAACAGAAACAAAATGACATTTTGTTTTTGAAATAAAGGGAAAAAACTGAAAAACATATTTCCAGCTATAACCTTTTTGTTTCTTATTCAATTCTGATGAAACTTGGGGGGATTGTACCCCCAATGGAGGGCACTATATGTACCAATTTTTGAAATGATTAGGTAAAGGAAACCAATTTTAGAAGCAATTGAATGTTGTAATTTTAAGAACATCTTCCATCCAATTTGCATGAAACCTGTGGATATTATGTCCCTCCATAAGCTTGACAATCCTGCCAATTTTCAGAAGGATTGGATAAAGGGTCATGATGGTATAAGACATAACTTGAAAATACATTTCCAGCTTTAATATTTTTATATTCCATGGTGTTTACAGGACATTTGGCAGGAATGTATCACATACCTTCCCTGTCATATTTGCCAATCTACAGGAAAATTTGATAAAGGGATCAAATTTTATAAGCAATTGAAGTTGTCCCCTTGAAGACCATTATTCAGATAAATAGCCTAAGATACAGTGCCAGTCAAAGGCAGGCACCTGGCATGGCAGGGGGAGGCAGGATGTAGGAGGGAGACTAGGGAGCAACCCAAAAGACTGAAATTACTGCACGCTTCCAGCTTTAGAGGACCAATCGGTAGTGGCTTTGAGACGGGCATGATGGGTGGCCCTCAGGCAGGGATAGAAGGGACATAACTAGGACTTTGGGGATAGCATCCCAGCAATCAGGAGACATGGTTTGCACATCTAGGTTGTCCAATTAGCATCACAATTACATCCTGCAGCACTGTGACAGAGGACATAAGAGAATCTCTATTGGCTCTTTCCTAAACAGATGTTTCCGACTTCCCAGTAACAAGCGGGGGAGAAATGTTGGGATGGTCACAGCACAGAATGAGGATATTTGATTGACATTCCTGCTGGCCAATTGGCATCACAAACCAATCTTATACCACAGTGACATGTAAGAGAATCCCTGGCATAGGCTCCTTCTCTGCATATGCTGTGCAGGCATATAAAATTGAGACCCTTTATCACATCTTTTTGATATTTGGAAGAGATGATAATGAAAGTGTGAGACACATCCCTGCCAAATTTCATATACACTGGTTGGACTACAAAGATGTTACAGTCAGATACATTTTGATAAGTTAATTGCTTATACCACCAGGACCCCTTATCCAAACCTTCTGAAAGTTGGGAGAGATAGTAAATATGGAAAGGGGTGTAAACTTGCCAAGCCGCCCCGAGCTGCATTGCAGGATGGGGCGGGGTAAAAATCTATAAAATAAATAAATAAAAATAAAATAAATAAGTTTCATCTACATATAATGTGAGGCAAAGAAGTTACAGCTAAGAATGTATATGAAGATTTTTGAAAAATAATATAATTCAGCTGTTTATAAAATTGTATTCCTTTATCCAATCTTTTGGAATTTGGTACGCTTAATGCCTTCCATTGGAGGTAAAGTCCCTCCAAGTTTCAGCCAGAAAAACAAAGAAGGTACAGCCAAAAATATGTTTTCCATTGAAACCAATGGAAAACAAAAACAAAAGCAAAAACAAAAACAACAATTTGATATTTATGAAAAGGAAAATGACAGATTTAAATAATGAAAATGAAAAATGAAAATGACATGGGCCCCTGGTGCACACCTCTAATAATTTTGTATCATGTGCAAATTTAGCCATCTCACCCTTTTTCCCCAGATCATTAATGAATATGTTAAACAATACTTGTCCCACAACCCCACGGTTTACCTCTATGCATCTTGAAAAATGACTAATTATTCCTACTCTACATTTCCTTTCTTTTAGCCACCTACTAATCCATGACAGGACTCTTCCTCTTATCCCATGACTACTTAGTTTGCTCAGGGGTCTCTGGTGAGGGACTTCATGAAAACCTTTTCAAAAATCTGAATATACTATAATATAGTATATCAACTGGTTCACCTCTATCCATGTGCTTATTAACAATCTCATAAACTTCTAATAGGTTGGTGAGGCATGACTTCCCTTTGCTAAAGCCATGCTGTTTTTTACCTGTCAAATCATGCTTGTCAATATGCCTAGTAATTCTGTCTTTAACATTGGTCTCCACTAGTTTGCCCAGTACTGATGTCAGGCTTACCAGTCTGTAGTTTCCAAGGTCACCTCTGTAGCCCTTCTTAAAAATTGGGGTTACATTAGCTAACTTCCAATCCTCTGCCACAGAGAAGTTAGTCTGCTTTCCCTTTTTGTTCCTCTGCTCGCCATAGGGTATGCGCTTTGCTCCTTACAGTCAGAATTCTACAGGTAGCGGCAGGTTTCTCCTATGACTGGCTAGCACCTCTGTGCTGGTGGGGATGCCAGGGGATGCTTCCCCAGCCTCCACCCTCTTGGAGTACTGTGCAGGGCAGGAGGATGTGGCTGCTGCAGCTTCTTTTGCCCACAGTTCACCATGGCTGTACATCAGGGGGGTAAGGTGCTGGGGGTGGGACTGAGGCTGGATGCCTGACTACGTGTTTGGTTCCTCTGTCCTAACTGTGGCATGGGAAGGGAACAATGGGACAGCTGTCCACAAACCTGGGTTCACCTGCATGTTTTTTCTGTGCTTCATGCCAACCCGGGGATGTCCAGAGAGCCACATCACCCCAGTCTCGTTTGTTTTCACCTAGTTGATACTATGAGCAAGAAAAATGCATTTAGAATATACAATTTATTGATTTTATCTAATTACATATATACCAATATTTTATGAAACAAATCAGTTAGCTCTAGTCTTTTTTTTAATATGAGTTTCTGGACTATTTATTTATTTATTTTTACAATTTATATGCCTCCCCCTCCTGCGTCAGGCATCTTGGGGCAGCTCACAATATATTAAAACATTTCAAACATTAAAATAAACCATAATAATTTCAGTTCAAACAAGGAAAACCCTATCCCCCCCTACCCTAACCCAACCCATCCACCGCATCTCCCTCGGGAAAGGCCTGGCGGAACAGCCAGGTCTTACATTCTCTGTGGAAAGAGGGGTGGTTGGCATCCAAGCGCGTAAATGGGTTAAATTTTTGTCCCATTGAAGTTGTGTGCAGTTGTCAGTCCCAAGTCTTACCTGTATTTAAATACTGTGATGACTTCACCATGAACTGTGCTAATTCCATGGAGTAATCTGGGACTTGTACATTTCTGTACATCACGGATTGCAGTGGGCTACTGTAACAGGGCACCTGTTGAGGTTTAGTCAGTCTTCACTGAAGAGGATGTTGGGGAGATACCCATGCTGGAACTATTTTTTGTACGTGATGAATCAGAAGAACCCTGACATCAGTGCTGGGCAAACTGGTGGAAACGATGGTTAATAACAGAGTTACTGAGCCTGTTCATAAACATGGCTTAGTGGGGAAGAGTCAACATGGATTTAGGAAAGGGAAGTCATGCCTCAGTAAATCTATTGGAATTTTTTGAGAGTGTAAATAAACATGATAAGGGAGAGCTAGTCGATATAGTATATCTGGACTTTCAGAAGTTGTTTGATAAGGTCCCTCATGAAAGACTCTTGAGAGACAGTATCCTATCGTGGATTGGCAATTGGTTAAAAGATAGGAAGCAAACAGTAGGATTAAATGGTCAACTTTCAGAGTGGAGAGAAGTGGCTACTGGAGTGCCCCAGGCACCTGTAGTGAGACCGGTGTTTTAAAATATATTCATTAATGATCTGGAGAAGGGAGTAGACTCTACTCAGTAGAGTATGAGGTTATCAAATTTGCACGTGACACAAAGTTATTCAAAGTAGTTAATATCCTGGCCTGATCACATGTCACTCAGTGTGGCTATTCAGGCAGCTAAACTCTCATCCAAAACTTCACATCCACAGACAAGCTAATTCTTCAAACTGCGTCATATTTATTGAAGGCATAACTTGGAATAACAAGCTTGAAAAATACTGAATACAAATAATGCTTAGCTGTTAGGAAGATTGCGTAGTGCGATCAGGGTGAAAAGACAATGCAAAGTCAGCCCTTTTCCAAACTGCCGCTCTGGTAGTGTGTGATAAAGTTCAGAGAGCTGCCTCAAAATGGTGGTTAGTCTATCTGAACCCTGACCTTGTTCAAGGTTCAGAGTTCCTTTCTGGGTCCAATCAAGCAATATCTAACAGCCTGATGAATAGATACAAAAGGCTGGTTAGTGGCTTACAGATTTACAGATGACACACTGAGAGCAATACTTGGTACAGTTAAGTAACATGTAAACATAAGGCCCTGTAGGACAGAACAGTAAAAACCCAAGTGGACTGTGAAGGGTTGCAGGAGAATCTTGCAAGACTGGGTGACTGTGCATCAAAATGGCAGATGAGATATAATATGGAGAAGTGCAAAGTGATGCCCGTAGGAAAATATAACCTAAACTATGGGTATTTTCAGACATTACAAGATCACAGTGAACCCCCGTCAATACTCACATGGGGTCAAAGCGCCCTGAACGTCTGTTAGGCGGCCGCCACATGTTTGCCACAGTCAATTCCCACATGGGGTCAATTTCAACCACACTTCTGGGGCTCCCCACCGGACAATCCCCGGAAGAGTGATTAAAGAGATCCCCAGCGGGAACCAACAAAAAGTAACGTCTGGCCGGTGACCACGGCCCGGAATCCCCAGCAGGATTCTGGGCCGTGGTCAAATTGGGTGGGCACTGCAGCCGCATTGGCCACGGCGCCCGCCCGTCTCCCCAGAGGGCGGGCGGTGGGGGAGCGTTGGAGTGCAGGGCCGTGCGGCCGCACGTTGCACCGCATGGCCCCACCCCCTCCCTGATTCCCCACCGGGATCAGCCGGCACATCTGTTGGCCGTGTCAGCGTGATCCCGGTGGGGAATCTCAGGGTTGTTTCCGTGACGGGGTGAAGGCGCCCCGTTACGTCCGAAAACACCCACTATGTATACAGATGCTGGGGTTCTAAATTAGGAGTTACCACTCAGGAAAAGGATCTAGGAGTCATTGTAGACTATACATTGAAATTCTCAGCTGAGTGTGCGGTGACAGTCAAAAAAGCAAACAGAATGTTAGGAATTATGCAGAAAGGGATAGAGAATAAAACTGAAAATATAATGCCACTATATTTTATTTATTTATTATTTATTTTATTTATAAACCTATGGTGCGACTACACCTGAATATTGTGCGCAGTTCTGGTCATCCCATTACAAAAACATATAGGAGAACTAGAAAAGGTACAGAGAAGGGCAACAAAAATGATAAAGGGTATGGAACAGCGATATGATCGAAGTTTATAATGCCATGAGTGGTGTGGAACAAGTAAATAGGGAACAGTTTTTTACCCTCTCAAATAATACTAGAACTAGGGGACCCTCCATGAAACTAACTGGTGGTAGATTTAAATGAAATCCAAGTATTGTTTTACTTAACACACAAAAAGTGGAATTTGTTACCAGATGATGTAGTCAAGGCCAGTAGTATAGCTGGATTTTAAAAAGGATTGGAGAAGTTTTTGGAGAGTAGGTCCATTAACAACTATTAGCCAAGTAGGTTTAGGAACATAATGTTTTGATGTTGAGAACTAGGAGTGGACAACAGAGAATGAATTTCCCATTGTATCCTGATTAGGTACTTCTCCCAAACAACCAAGATTGGTCAATGTCGGAGACAGGTGCTGGGCTTGATGGACCATTGGACTGACCCAGTATGGCAGTAACTATGTTCTTAAGTCCTTGCGGGATCCATACCCCAATGAGGTCAGCCCACATGGGATCTTCATGAAATGTCCTTTATTACACCATCGTTCCCTATCATCATATATACAAACACACATAGTTCTTACACAGTTTTGCACTCCCCTTAGTACCTACTCATAGGATCCTCTGGGTACCTCTAGCAGGCACCCTGCCCAAGCACAATCCCTCCTGTAGGCAGGCCTCTCCTTCTGCAGCTCCTGACTATGAGCTGGCTCATCCCATGTGAGGCAGAGCCGTTTTTGGCTCCTGCCTCTCTGGCAATCTCTCTAATCTTAACTTAAGTTCAGCTCTGTCTTTCAGACCTCAGAGCTGGCCTTACCATGCCCAGGTTCAGCTGATGCTAGTTAGCCACTTAAGTCTCCCAGCACCCAGGGCCAGCACCTCCTTTGTATTCATCAATTAGTGCCAACTAAAGGCATCATCCCAATTAATTAAGAATCATGCCAATTTACTAAGAGCACCTGTGCCTTTCAGGTTCAGTACTACTCTGTCCTTATTATGCCCCTCCCTCCTTGAGGAGACAGGCTCCACAAAGTGGACTTGGCTAAACAAACAAAAGCTCCACATATTGAGGCGGGTCGGGATGGGCGAACAGACCACGGTTCGTGTTCGGCCGTTTGTGTTCGCCTGTTCGTGTTCGGCCGTTCGTGATCGGCCGTTCGTGATCGGCCGTTTGGCCATTCGCCGAGTTCGTGTTCGGCCGTTCGTGTTCGGCTGTTCGTGTTTGGCCGTTCGGCGGGTTCGTGTTTGGCCGTTCGGTCATTGAAATCGCGCGAGAGCCCGAAATCGAAAGCGGAAGCACCAAAAAATGGAAATTCGTGTGCGTGCGGAGCTGTGTGGCGAGTGAGTGTGTGTTTGACTCAGTTGGTGTGTTTTTGGCTGTGTTTGACTGTGTGAGACTTTGTTGGATTGGCTGGCTGTGTGTTTTGGTTCGGTTTGTGTGTTGGGTGAGAGAGAGATCCTTGTTTTAAAAAAAAAA